>JAWWLV010000158.1:1124585-1134997 GCA_035041135.1 Platyrinchus mystaceus
GTCCAAGGCCAGGTTGGACAGGGCTTGGAGCAACCTGGGCTAGTGGAAGGTGTCCCTGCCCATGGCAGAGGGTGGGACTGGATGAGCTTTAAGGTCCCTCCCAACACAAGTCATTCCATCATTCCATGATCCCACAAGCTGCTGACTCATTAGCCAGAGGGGCCTTCCAAGTAGCCTTGATGAGTGTTTTTCATGAGTTCTCTGTTATTTTTCACCTCTTGCTGATTAAAATAAGGAAAGTTTAATTGAACACATGCAGATTGAGGCCAGACTTTGTGTTTCAAGCCATGCTGTGCAGCACCCACAAACACCCCCCCCCAACATTTCCAAGTCATTAACCCTGGTGTATATTTTCCTGTGGCTCAAAGCCTGTTCTCTCCACTCCTCCAAAGGATGTCCCAGAAGTAACAACACAGACTCATAATTCTTTCAGATGAGAATCACCACAATGGGTTATTTAAGGTCTGGTCCAAACTGCAGAGGGGAAACAACTGATTTTGGTGATGTGAATTTTTTTTCTCGTGTTTTTTCGTGTGTGTGTGTGTGTGTGTGAAATTTTGCTCCCAGCCACCAAATATTTCAGGCTTTGGACTGATTTTCCCTGTTCACTACAAGCTGATAAGTCACAGGAATACCATTTGCTGCCATTAAAGTTGTTGGGTTTAACCAGTGGCAGAAAGATGAGATTCTACAAATGTGAATCCTCTGCCTCAGCTTCTATGTTTTATAAGTCACTTGATATTTTTCATTTGAAATTACTCCAATAAATGTGTCTTGCTGGTCAATTTAGCAAGACAAGTGTTTCTGGTGAGATCAGAGAAGACAAATAAGCAGGTTTCAGGAATATGACTTGTAATTTCATAGAAATTATTAAAAAATCATAAATGAGTGTTGCTTCCCACTAATTGCCTGTTTACAGCCCTATTCCCATTGCTTCCTTCAGGAGTTTCACCAGTCAGGCCTTTAAAAAATACACAGGGAGCTTAGAGAAGACATTTGCTATGATTGATTGGATGCAGGCACCTATAAAAAATAGAATATGGGAAAAGAAGAGCAATATCTCTGAGTTTTCCTGGGTTTTATGGGCAGCAGAAGACCCGGCTCTGTCGTTACTAAAATACCCTGCCTGGAGGCAAAGATTTCCATTAGCAGTGAATCACTCACATGGGCAGGGAAAGAGATAAAAATTGGTCCTTTGTACAATGTTCAGCCAAGGTAATTAATTGGAGATTGATTCGGGAGAAATCCAACTCGTTTGAAGTCTGCAGTGATAAAGTCACAACAGATGGGATGGAGCAGGAGAAACTTGGAATGAGCTCTGCGGGGGGTGGGAGCAGCCAGCCTGCCCCACAACTTTCCCAAGTATTCCCAAGCATGGGAATTCTCTGTGTAACTCTCAGGAGGGGCACTCGTCTCAGCTCCCTGTGGATCCTGTGGCTGCTCCCACCATGAGGGCTGAGGCTGCAGCCTCGTGCCTGGTTCTGCTGGGATGAGACTCCTTAAATCACATAAATGGTAATTATTCAGAAAGCACTTTTATAAGCCACATCTTTTTTTTTTTTCCATCAACACAGTTTTTCCTGCTCTGAAAGACGATTCAATTAGTGCTGCTCCGTCCCCAGACTGTCCTGTCCGTGCCTACAATCCTCATGGAAAAACTGGTGCCATGTACTCCTGTGTTTCCAGCAGAGCATCCCTGAGTGCTGAATTCCTCAGAGGATTATTGCTGAGTGTCTGCTCTGGAAGCTCAGCCCACTCCCTCTCTTCCTCTTTTCCACACAGCTTTGCTGATCTAATTGGGAATTGCCCAATTAACACCATTGTTTTTCCGTCTTCCAAGCCACCCAGAGCTTCACCAGCCTGAAATATTCCCTTTAATACCCACTTTTGATCCAATTATGGATCAAGAGACCCGACAGGCAGAGCAGGAACCCTGCTGATGATGCTAAATGGAGCAGACACCAGTGGGATGTCAGGCACCTGAATACACACCACTCATCTCCAGGACCATGGACCTGCATGTTCTTTTGGAACCTGGGGATGGAAAAGAGAGAAAAAACAGGCAATGAAGTCCTGCCACAGAATTTAATATTCCCATTGCCAGTTTTTTAAGGTCTTGGTACAAAAATATAGTTGTTTTCCCTGCTATTCCACAATGAAGGATCAGGACTGAGCAGGAGCTGGGCTGGAGCTTCCCTTTTTGATTTCATGTGCAGCCTTGGTTGCTCAAAGCAACCCATTTCTTGGGAGTTAAATAAAAAAAAATAAAAAATAAAAAAAAAATAAATAAATTAAGTTTTGTGTTGGCTCCCAGGGGAAGTTGTGGTGGAAATAATGGATTCGTGTGTATTCCCTAAAATAATGACACAGCACTGAAGGGAAGGGGCTGCCAGTGCAGTAACTGCTGCAAACCTGGCCCAGAATTCCCTGTGAAAACTCCCTGATTCCCTCTGGATACCCAGGAGAATTCCAGCCCAAATAATCCTGACTCCTGCGTTTTGGCTGACTGATATTTCTCCTTCACACTCCGATGTTTGGTGCATTTTGGTGCATCATCAGCTCCAATGGCTCAGAGCCCAGAGCTCAGGTTTTTCCAGGATGCAGGAATGTGATGTGTGGATAAAGGAAAGCCTTTTAGAAAGTAAGTTTTTTGCCAAATCTTGGGAAAAACACATTAAGATAACAGGGCAGCTCCTGCATCTGCAGCGTTGGGGGCAATGGAGGCTCTTCTGTGTAAGAAAAAAGAGGCTTTTTCAGTTCTGAGTTTAATTTGAATATAATTTGAGTTTGTGTTTCTGCATTTTGAAGTGTACATGAAAACATAGAATATCAGCCTCCCTTTTAAATAATCACAATCCTCCCCCATGTGCTACCAAAGTAAAATACAGCCATTTTTGCAAGCAGAGAAATGTTTTGCAGCTCTAGGTAATAAAAATACTTCAGCCAGAGTGAACTGCCTCTCTCCAGAGACAACAGAGTCATTACAACCCTCTAACTTTATAGATTCTTATTTTCATTAGTTCTTTATTTAATGAAAGAATAAAACCCACACTCAGCTACAGCCCCCTCACACACAGTCAGTGCAGAGACAAAGCCCCAGGAAAGTGTGTTTTAAATAAGAAAAAAAGTTAAATTTTGCAGCACAACCCTTCATCCCAGTCTTCCCAAAAACCTGCTCCGAATTAGAGATTGCAGGTGGGACACCGTGGCTATGAGGAATTCTGGGTAGAAGATACTTTTATATATTAAATATTATATAAATATTATATTTTATCATACTATCACAGGGTGGTTTGGGTTGGAAGGGACCATAAGATCACCCAGTTCAAACCCCATGGGCAGGGACACCTTCCACTAGCTCCAAGCCCTGTCCAACCTGGCCTTGGACACTTCCAGGGATGGGGCATGTTATATATTACATATATTTATATATTAATTATATATTATATACATAATCCATGATTATAATCCATAACTGGAGATATCAGACACATTCCCCACTGTTATCATCCTTCCCCTTCTCCTTGGTGAGGTGATTGGAAGCATCAATGGTTTCTGTGCTCCCTCTGGGAAGGTTTGGAGCCCTCTGGATGTCATGGAAGCCGAGCTGCTGATTTCCTTGAGCCTCATGTCCCATGTGAGCTCTTCTGGATGTGCATCCCTGGATGTGCTACAGCCCTGCATCCCTCCTGGAAGCCACCACCAGGCTCAGTTAACACCTTGTCCCCTTCCCTGACAGGATAACACTGATTTTAATTTTAAATTTTTATTTTTTAATTATTCTGATTTTTATTTTCTTGGTGAGGTCTCAGGTGGTGCCAGAAGGTGGGATTTGCCTGGACATCCTGGGTTTGTCCATGCAGTAATGTCAGCATGGTGTAAAAGACTTCCCAAATATTTGCCTGGCACAGGTGACCCCATGACCTGGATTGCTCGATAAGAGAAGAATAAAATTATTTTCCCCTCTTATCAAGGTTATCAGCAATGAGAGGAATCATTTGTGCTTTTTGAGTTGGCCTCTAATCTCATTTAATGGGCTGCAAGAGGCTCCTCTAATGGGAAATAAATAGATCAGGATCGAAGCCCTTCTCCAATGCTCAGAACAAGAAAGCACTGAGCAGATTTTTACCCCTCCAATAGGAAATCATTTCAAACAAAGCAAGTTGCAGGGAGCCCCTTCCCCTCTGACACCACAACAGAAAGGTGGGTTTGGAGTCAAAAACAAGCTTCATTTGCCCTAATTGTGCAAAGTGATGAGAAAGCTTTGACCTATCGATCCAGGGCATAATGTGGTGTAATGATCCATTTGGGGGCTCCAGGGCTGGATGTGGAATTAAGGAGGCATTCAGCATTCTCACACGAAGCCTCTGGAACTCTTCCTTCTTTCCAATGTGTTTTCCTTGGTGATTGTATGAATTGTGCCCGTTGTTTCCCTACTAGAAAAACCCATGGAGCAAAATGCTCCCACCACGGAAATAATTCGCTGTTTTATGAATAAAATGATCTCCCTGTATTCAGGGAGGGATTCCAGTAAAAGGGCTTTTGCTGCAATTCTCATCACTCTCCATTTTCCCTCTTTCAGTGCATTTTCATGGCTTTATATCCCAGCTTTCTTCGCAGTGTTAACAGAGGGGGAAACATCCTGCAGGGTGTAAATCCCAGCTCTGCCCTTCCGCAGAAGCACAACACCCCCCCATTCTCAGGCTGTCCAGAAACAAACCTACTACCAAAAAAAAGAAGTACATTTTGCCTCGTTTTGCTCCTGATATGAAGTTATTTTCCAAGAAAACCAGCAAATAGGAAGGAACAGACCATAGCATCCAATATTACCAACCTCCTTCCTTCTGAAGAGAGGAAAAAGCATCTCCCATCAGCAAAATCTGCCTTTTTATTTTCCTTTTGCCTTCCTTAATGATTCCTAAGTCACTTAAAAATAAAATTTTGAGGGCAAAAATGTCTTCCTAAGCAAAGCAAAGACCATCACAATTCTGAGGGAATGTTTATGACCAAGCTATAAAGTGGTGGTAATAGAAATGCTGACAATCCTTTTGCCACAGTGATCCCAGCTGGCCCTTCTGATAATAAATTATATAAAATGAGGATTAAAAAGGACTTTCTGATTCACCAGTGGCAAAAACAAGTTGGATTTTCAGCCCTGTTGTGTAGTTTGTTTGTTTTTTTTCCCCCCAAGTTTTCATTGTGACCCAATGGCTGGAATGTTTTAAATTAGTGTTGGGGGGGGTGTTAAGATTTTATGTTGTTAATATTTCAGCATATCTGAGTCTTTAATACTCTGATCTTTAAACCTCTGCTCTGCTTACTTCATGAGAACTGATATAGTTGTCCTAAAAACATTGTGATTTGATGCACCAGCAAAATAAACCAGCTTAAATTTGTCCTAGTGCTGGCTGCACTCTTGGGATCAATTTAGCTTTGTACACATGCAAAAATGCTCCCCTTGGGAATGGAGATATCAGATTTTCCCAGTGCCTGTGGAACACTGTAAAGGGATCAATCGTGACCCAAACCAGCAGGCAGACGGATGTTTCACTGCACAGCCTGTAAAAGTGGTCCAAATTTAAAATTCTTCTGGCTAAACAAGTAAAAATGCTTGAATACCCTGAAAAAACTGTGGAGCACCCAGTTTTGGAGCAGTGGATTCCCAGGTTTCCTGGGCAGAGCCCGGCACAGCCAGGCAGTGACACTCAGCCATGAGCCTCCCCACTTATAGCATATGCTAATGACTCTCGTTATTTAATAATGAACAGCACCATTTAATTAGTGCAACCACTGCTGCACATAAAGCTCTGTGAGGAGGCTGAGGGAATGAGGCAGTTCGGGAGAGGGTGGGTTTGCACTGGAATGTGGCCCCTGGCAGAGGCAGGGACGGGGTTTGCCCTACGTGCCTTTGCTCCCGGGTTAATTGTTCACTGAAATCCCTCCGGTTTGGGTTTCCTTAGCAGAAGGTGTCCCTGTTGTTGGGTGAGGAAGGTGTGTGGATGGCTCCAGCTGTCCTGGAAGCTGCCCAGGTTGTCCATGATACCGTTGGGTTGCTGGGACAGGTCTGCACTCTGAATTCCAGAGCCAGGACTTCAGCCCTTCATTCCCTGCACGCAGAGCCTGCAGCCTCCCTGCGAACCACCCAAGTGGCCCCAGTTCCTTCCTCTCCCTGGCATGTTTTGTCTCCAAAATGCATCCTCAGACCTGCTCCTGTTTTCAGCCAAGTCTTCTTTCCTACCTGAGGGGTTCCATCTACCAGCACAGGGCAGCAACATCCCTGCGGAGCCACACGGAGCCAGGAGGCGGCTCCAGCCTGCAGCTCCTCCAGCATCCCTTGCCCAAACAGTTGCTCCCCATCGTTGAGCTCAGGAGGTGTCTAAGTGAGGGATTTGTAGCTTTCTGAAGAGATCCTGTGAATCCACACACAAATAACACCCGCTGGAGTCCCCGGAACCCACGTGGCAGATGGGCTGGAGGAGCCTCAGCAACGTCCTCAGAGCTGCCAAGCAGCCAAGTGGCTTCATGTGTTGTCACTACAGGGGAGTAACTCTGGGACACTGTGTGTCTGGCTGAAAAAGGGATGAAATGGTTTAACTGGGGTGGAATCACAGCTCAGAGTTTATCCCTCGGTGGATAAGTGGATGCGGATGTGAACCCTGGGAAACCACCACACCTGTTTTCCTTCATTCCAGAGCCTGTGCTTGTACCTCCACCTGCCCTAAAATTGGCCCCCAAACCCAGGAGGATGTCTTAGTGCCCAGCAGTGAAAAGTATCTTCCATCTTTTCTGATGTTTAAAAAAAAATTAATCAGTTAATCAAATATTTCATAGTTGGTTTTATTTAGTACATTGCTTTTCTCTAGGCAGTGTTTTGAAATTGTTGCAAACTTTTATTGTAGCCTTTTTCTAACTGAGAAGCAGCCACTTAAAGAGTAAAACAACACCTCCAAACCAGCCCAAACCACATTCAGCCACATTATACGTGTGAAAAAAACAGGTTATGATGAAAACACTTCAAAGAAATGGAACTTTTTAACTTTCTGATATGTGCCAGGGACATTTCAAGACATTAAAATGTTAGTGGAAGGAGCATTTAACACCTGCCAACCCCTTCTGGTGTCCAGAATTGGGGGAGATGGTGAAATGTCTGTGATGGCCATGGCCCAATGTACCAGGTCCAAGGTGCCCCCAGCTCTGTCCTGTCCCACCAGCTCTTCTGGTTCCTGCCTGGATGGAGGCTGGGCAGGGGAGGAGAGGACATGGATTGTGCTCAGGGCTGTTGCACACCCATTAATTATAAGACTTTGGTGTCCAGGCTGCACATCCCAGCACAAGGACATGCTGGGCTGAGTGAGTTCACCCACCTTCTACTCCTCCAGCCTGAGTCGTTTCCAACTCAAATGATTCCATGCTAAGCTTTAAAAACACTGAAATAAATTCTAAGTGTCTGGTTTTATAACAAATTCATACTTTGCAAGTTTGAAAACCCGTGTTTCTCACGGAGCACATTTTCTTCTGGAACTCTGTGCCTCTGCCTTTATTCATCAGAAGTGTTTTGGTCTTAATTTAACATTATTCTGTGGCTGCTTTATGGACAAGAACCACGTTTCTCCCTCCCCTCCTTGCATCTGCCACGGAGACAAAAAGGCTGATACTCTGCACCTGTCCCCGCTTCACAAGCAGCTGAAACGAGATGCAGGCACTGAACAAAGTGCCAGCAATGACTCAGTATGGAAATAAGACTTGTTTCTTTTAAACTCTATTATGTGGCGGCACAAGGCAGCAGGCACACGTCCCACCGGCGCTGCCGATCCGCCGAGCCCTGCTCACAGTCTTCTCCCAGTGCTTTCTCAACAACCCTGAGACAAAAGGAGAAAATACTGGTTTGTCTCTCTGAGACTGATGCACATCTGCTCCAGTCCCTATTTACATTTTTTAATGTTAAAATACAAGGAAATGGAGCAAAAATCGAGGAGATGTGGCGGATCCCAGGCTGCAGCTAGCCTGCGCTTCAGTTTGCCAAGTATCCACCAAAATTTTGGTAGAAACTTGTTAATAGACCCCCTAAGGGATGATTTCCCAACATCCCTGAAGGTTGTTAAGATCTGGCTGAGCAAAGCCCCAGATGATGCTGGAATGGATGAGCCCCAAGGTCCCTTCCAGTCAACACAGCCAGGATTTGGATTTCCTGGTGCTGCTGTTTTTAATAGGGTTGAATCCAAACCATTGTTATGAGTGTGGGTTATAAATACCGTGGTACTCACGTGCTGCTGATGGTTTTGAGCCATCAAATCTTCCCTGTGATGGTGGGGAGGCCCTGGCACAGGTTGCCCAGAGAACTTGTGGCTACCCCTGGATCCCTGGAAGTGTCCAAGGCCAGGTTGAGCAACCTGGACTAGTGGAAGATGTCCCTGCCCATGGCAGAGGGTGGGAATGGGATGATCTTTAAGGTCCCTTCCAACTCAAACCACACGGTGATTCTATATTGAAATAGATTCTATATTGAAATATTCCAGCCCTCTGGAAACATCTGAGGGAGCTGGGGCAAGAACTGTGGAAACTTTAAAAAACTCGGGAAACTTCTGTAGCAAACTCACTGATATCTGCTGTCCACCTTTAACCAGTCCAGCCTCCTTCTTCACTTGGATTATACTGTCACTAATTCAACAAAAGTTTAGTTTCCAAGTCTTTTATCTGTTCCCTGTCTTTAAAAAAACCCCTTTTTTATGGTGAATAAACCCCATCCATTCCTCATCACAGTAAACGTGGCAATTTTTTTTGCAACTACAAAATTCAGCTCTTTAAAAAGTGCTAATTGCTCCTTTTGGAAAAAAGGGCCTGAATGTTCCTGTTCCAGCCCAGAAGGAGCAGCATGTGCATGGTGCTCTCAAGATTGTTTATCTTCTCTGCTCCTCTATTCTCAATATTCTCTACTTCAGTTATTCTGAAGCCTGGCAGGCTCCATATAAAAAGAAAATGGGTAAATGATTTAAAAAGTAGCCATCTTAGAGTTGAGCTGAGTGTAAAACAGTGAGTGAAATATTCTTTTTATCACCGTCCTACTGTGGAAAGCCATGGAAAACCATGGAAAGCCGTGGAAAGACTTTATACCTTTCTCAGCAGGTCATCTTCATCCCTCAGAGAGGCACTGACACGATTATTTCTCTTCCCATTTATACATCAGAATTAAATGCAGAAATGCCCACCTCCTGAAGGACACAGCTCAGGGAATAAAAGGCAGTGAAGGTCTGAGGACGTGGCTTTGCTGAGGTCCCAGAGTGTCATCCAGGAGAGGAGGGAGAGGGTTGCTCTTGGAAACCACTCTTCCAGTTTTCCAACTTGTTTGATTCTCATCTCTGTCAAAAATTAAAGACAAGTAAAAACTGCTCTTTGTGGCCCATGGAATGATGTAATTTAACAACCAGGAGTTGTGCTATTGACTGCTCCTCTTTGGTGCTTTCTGCCACAATTTCATCTGAAATTCACCACCAGCAGCTCACTCGCCGTCAGCTGATGACTTCAAAGCTTTCTTCAGGTTTATTGCCATCTTAATATTTGGGAAATAGGATTCAGTGTTGAGGAATACAAGGAAAATTATGTCACTTGCCCTAATTTTGTGAAGAATAAAAAATACAGGGAGTTTCCTGGAGGAGAGACAGGCCACCTCCTTTCCCCATAAAACCAAGCACAGGGTACATCCTGGAGACAGGCTCCTCCAAGGCAGACAGCAATTTGAGCGGTAAAGCAGTTTCTCATCCCCAGTGGCTTTGTGCCATTGCAAACAGGAGGTAAAACTCACTTTAAACTGCATTTGATCCAACAAAGTTGAGCTTGACCCATTTGCTGGTTTTGAACAGTCAAATTTTTCCCTCTCACTGTTAATTCAACTGGAAAAATTCCCTATTTAGAGTGAAAGGCTTTATTTGAGACTCCATGGAAAGGTTGGAGGGGTTGGCTACCCAGAGTGCATATGGATGGATAAAATTATTAGAACAAATCCCATTTTCAGTGACCCAGGTGTTGATCCAGGAGCACAGAGGAAATGTCCTGTGAAACAGAGTCAAAAACTGCCTGTAAGGTGAGGATTGCACCAGGACTCCCATTCTGGGGCCATTTAAAGCCTCTCCTCTCTCCCCATTGTGAGAGCTTTGCCCTCCTGGTCAGGCACAGCCTGTAAATTGTCCCCACTGAAGAACTTCTAAGGTCTCTGCTTGGAAAAACAAAGGTTTGTGCAAACAAGGCTTCAGGCTGCAGAAAACAGGAATTTCCAGTCAGAGCTGCCTGTCAGGCTGTTGGCACAATGGTTTGGCATGGAGTGACAGGACAAGGGGAAATGGCTTCCCACTGGCAGAGGGCAGGGTTAGATGGGATATTGGGAAGGAATTCTCCCCTGGGCGGGGGGGGGCCCTGGC
>JAWWLV010000158.1:1135141-1175586 GCA_035041135.1 Platyrinchus mystaceus
CAAGGGATGGAGGGACAGGACACAGGGAATGGCTTCCCAGTGCCAGAGGGCAGGGAGAGATGGGATATTGGGAAGAAATTGCTGGCTGGGAGGCTGGTGAGGGGCTGAATGGAATTCCCAGAGAAGCTGTGGCTGCCCCTGGATCCCTGAAGTGTCCAAGGCCAGGTTGGACAGGGCTTGGAGCAACCTGGGCTAGTGGAAGGTGTCGTGCCCATGGCAGGGGGTGAAATAAGATGAGCTCTAAGGTCCCTTCCCGCCCAAACCGTTCCAGGATTCTGTGATGATGAATTATTTCTGGTAGATTTTTCATGACTTGCCTGCAGGAAGAGACAGGGAGATCAAGCTTCATCCCTCCCAGAGAAATCCGACAGCAATATTTTAGCACTGGAAAACACAATTTACTTCATGCCTGGAGTGAAACACCCTTAGAAATGATCCAAAATTGAGATGGAACCTGCTCCATGCTGCCTACACAGATTAGGCTGCTGGGACACCAAAGACATCCAGTTAAAGCGAACACCCAAAATGAGCCCAATTCGTTGATAAACCCAAGGATGGAGTTTTCCATGACAAGCACTGTCTCCCCTGAATTTCCTGGCAGTGATCCCTACTCCTGCAGAAAGGGTGGTGAGCCAGATCTCTGCGTTTTTCAGAGAGGCAGCAGCAGATATTTGATGAGCTCTGTGAATAGAGTTGTTGATTCACTGGAAAATACAGCAAAAACTGGGTAAAACCAAATCAAGTCAATTTAAACTGCTGACACATTCCTGGATTGGGGAGTGAAATGTAAAAAGGGTTTGGAAGCGAAGCAATAACTTGGTAGCTGACGTAGAGGAATTAATTTCTGATTTGATATTAAGTATATTTGGAATAAAATTACCAAGTGTGACCTGAGAACGTAAAAAAAATGCCCTTTTTGAAAAATTTTTGGAAACGGAAATACTGAGTGGTGGTTTTCAATGGGAATAGTCTGAGGAAAATGAAAATATAATTTATTAAACCTCTCCTTTTGTTTTAAAATATCTAAATACTTTTAATTAAGAATTTATCCTTGCTCTTTTGCAACTGGGCAACAAAAAAATGGAATTACTGTTCTAAACACTGATGCAACTTTTCCCACAGTTTTGCCAATAAATGTAGATGTCCAGAGGTTTAGCCAAAGAGATGCTGCAAATTGGACAAAAATGGGGGGGCTTAGTCCCTTTCCAACATTCAGGGGGCTTTTAAAAAGCTGCATTTACAAGAAATTATTCTGTTTGTGGGTGTCTGTTGAAAAACCAGCAGCATTGAAGGGATGGAAGTTCAGAGTCTGAGCTGGAAATCATGAGCCCTCCTGGGGTCCCTGAGCAGGAACTGTTGAGCTGTGATAACCGACCTCACCTTAAAAACCAAGCTCTAGAGGGTGATTAATTTGGTCTGGAATTATTTACTTGTCTAAATGTCAGGAAAAGATTTTGTATTCTTAAAAATAAATATATTTTCAGTGACATTTCTTCAGCTGAAAGACTTTGCAAGTGCAAAGCAGCGTAAGCTGCCAGCACAGTTACAAAGGCTTTGGGTTTTAATCCAGCTCCTTTTAATGCATTTTACTAAAAATTCCTCTTTTCGTGCCTCTCATGTCAGCACAGAGCAGAGCTGAGGCGTTTGTGCAGCTGGATTTTTAAATTTGCCTTTCTCTTATTTTTCCCCTTAAATGTGAACTTCTTACATTTGTGATGCTCCTTTGGGACATAATTAAAACAGCCCTAAGAATAGTCTTAGAAGGTCCTCCACCTTCATCATCTGCAGGAATATTCATAAAGCAAATGTGTTTCAGGTGAAGTCCCAGCTTTCACTGGGAAGAGAAAGGAACCTTCTCCATCCTGTTGGGTGTTTATGCCCACATCACAATATTATTAATAATTTTGCTGTGCAGTAATTAGGTTCTGTCTGAGGCCAATATTTAGTGGAAGGACACCAAGCAGCAGAAAAAAAATAGCTGAATGAAGTCTTATAAAGTAATGAAGCCAGTGGTGGGAAGATCTGCTCTGAGGTGTAAAGTTTCTAATCTTCTCCTCCTCTTTTAACTCCTTGGCAGTCCTTGTAAGACAAATTAGAGTTATTTTCCTGTTAATTCCATATGCAGGAAAACACCACTGGCTGCTGCAGGTGCTCCGTGCCGGGCTCTGGAGGAGCTGTGCTCCATGAAATCCCCTGCAAATACATCCTGGCTGGAAGCACTGAGGGTAACACAGGGTTTTTTCCCTGTACTTTATGGATAATCCCCTCTGGAGCAGCTCAACCAGTTGGGTCAGATGCTGCCCAGCCACCCAAGGCTCCAGGGAGTTGTTTGTGCAGGGAGTTGTTGTGAGGGTGGTGCATGAAAGGTGGTTAAATATGTTTTACTGCACTTGGATTTGCCACCTCCCAACCTCTCGGAGGGTTATTTTTCTTCTCTCCATGCCCTGGGAGTCTGTAAAAAGCTTCAGTGCTTCCCAGGAGGCTTTTGCTGCCACACATTAAATGTGGGGTTTGATGCAGGATGCAGGGGGTGTTTCCAATGGTCTGGAAGCTGCAGGGGTTTTTTAAATGAAAATTAAATAAAGAGGTAACTTCTATTCATCAAGTTTTGAATGAAAAAATTATATTAATTTAGTCCTCACAAACAAAAAACAAAGAAGGAGGAAGAGGGCAGAAGCAGATACTGCTCAGCCTGGATCCCCAGGAACCACTGCTCTTGCAGGGATGCACATTCCTGGTGCTGGGGGGCTTCCTGAAAATATCCATACACGGAAAAGAAATGCACTCATCAGCCGGAAAATTAAGTTTTCTTGATTCCTAAGAATTTAATTCAATGAACATAACAAGAGGTATTTTCCTTAGCTTTGGGTCCCTGCAGCACCATGCACGTTGTGCCATCGACACCAGGTGGGTGTTGTCCTTACACAATTGTACAAGGTGTGCCTGATCCTTGCATGATCATACGTGGTCCTTCCATCACTGCCCAAGGTGTTCCTGGTCCCCGTGTTGCCAGGTGAGGTGTGCACGGTCCCTGTGCCATCAGGAATGGTGTGTGTGATCCCTGTGCCACCACGCAAGTTGTTCCCGGTCCCTGTGGTGCCATGCCAGGTGTGCACGGTCCTTACATCATCAAGCAAGGTGTGTACAGTCCTTGCATCACCAAACGAGTCGTGCGTGGTTCTTGCATCATCAAGCCAGGTTCTTGCATCGTCAAGGTGTGCGTTGTCCTTACACCGTTAAACAAGGTGCCCGTGGTCCTTGCACCACCATACCAGGTGTGCATGGCCCCTGCAGCACTGTGCAAGCAGCACAAGACGGCAGCAGCCTCCTGTGCCACCCTTCCTTGCGCAGAGCAGGGCACATCCCCAAGAGCTGAAGCACCCCCGGTGCACCCTGGGCTCAGCGGAGGCCCCGGGGGCCGGGCAGGCAGGGGCAGCAGCCGCAGAGCCCGAGGGCCGCGCCGAGCAGGGCCGAGAGCCGGGACGGGCGCTGGTACCGCCGGGCCCTCTTCACCTCGGCCTGTGCCGCGCAGTCGAGGGAGCGCAGCACATGCTGCTCCACGCTGTCGGCCGCCCCGTGCTGCTGGGCCAGCAGCCCCTCCAGCTGCAGGAACAGCCCCCGCAGCTCCGCCATCTGCGCCTCCAGCTCCAGGAGCTGCCGCCGGCGCTCCTGGGCCACGCTGAGGTGGTGCTTGGCCTTGAGCTCCTCCAGGTCCTGGCCGACGATGCGCGGCCCCCCGGGGCTCTCGGCCAGCCGCTCCACGTCCTGGGCTCCCAGGGCGATGCCCGCCAGCTCTGCCTGCCTCTGGATCTGCTCCTTGAGGCGCTGGCGGTAGCAGCTCTCCCGGGCATAGTGGCGGGCGAGGACGGCGCCGAACCTCCTCACCAGCAGCCAGAGCTGCGTCTGGCGCACACGGGGCCCCGCTCGCCCCGAGCCCCCTGCCGGGCCCGCGGGCAGAGCGCCCAGCCGGGGCTGCAGGGCCGCGGCCTGGCGGGCGAAGGCTGCTCGGGCGGCGCCCAGGCCCCGCTTCTCCCGGGCCATGCTCTGCTCCGACGTGCAGCACAGCACCGTGTGCTGCGTCCTGTCGATGCTCTCCGAGAGCTGCTCCAGCCGGTCCAGCGCCCGCCACAGCTCAGCCGCCTCTCGCAGCACCTGCCCCACGGGGCTGGCGTCGTCCCCGGCCAGCGCCGGGTTGTCGAAGCCCAGGGTGTCCTCGTGTGGGTCTCCCTCAGCCGCCACGCGCTGCTGCAGCTCCGCCAGACGGTCCCTCATGGTGCGCAGGGCCCTCCGGCACCGTCCCTGCGGCACATCGGCCTGGCAGGGCAGGCGTGAGGAGCCAGAGCTCCTGCGGCAACAGGAGCTGTTCGAGCCTTTTCCTCCTGCCGCCCGAGCAAATATTGATGGAGGAGGGAAGGCATCCTGCGTCAGCGTCGGGCAGGACGGGTTTGTCTAAGAAGCCGAGCGGTGGGAAGGCCTGGAGCGGGAGCGCTGCCAGCACCGCTGGCACCTGCGTCACGGGACAGGCTCTGCTGCCTCAGCACCTCACCCGCAGAGGCCTCATACAAAGACACTTTTGTTCACTAAGAAACAAAGACACACAAAAGTCCTGTCTGGGGGTAGGTGAGGGGGACACCCACCTGGCTCCTGAAACTCCTTCACACAGCCCCAAAGGATAAAGGTGCACAACCACGCCTCAGACCTCACAAGGTGCCCCCAAAACCCGCTCCCAGTGAGGATGTTACAGCTGAAGGGCAAATCACGCAGGATAACACGGAATATGTTGGGTTGGAAGGGACCCATGAGGATCACTGAATCCCATCCTTAGCCCTGCACAGGACACCCCAAGAGTCACACCATGTGCCTGAGACAATTGTCCAAACGCTTCTTGAACTCAAATCATCCCACTCCAGTGCCTGTTGTGAACTGGAAAGGTGGGATGGAGGCAAAGCTTGGCCTCCCCCTCCTGCACAGGTCAGGAAGGTTTCAGGGGCCACCGATGGCACAGGCAGTGTGTGAAGCACTGTGATGGTGGATGGAAAAAGGTCCTTCAGGATTTTCCAGGCTGGAAATGAGCACTGGGTTTACCAGCTGTCCTGCACATTCAGGGAAGAGCAGGTTCTAGTCCATGTGTTTCTGAAATGTATAAAAATCATAATTAAACCTATAAAAATTATCAATAAAAATGCTGCTGTAAAACACATTTCTAAAGTGCACAGGAAGAATAACTGAATAGTTCTCTACCACTCTGATATTTTATATCATGCATTTTAAAACATGTATTATCACATATGACCTAAACCTGATGATATAAAGTATGTATATAATCATACTATGATATAAATATCAACACAATATCGACAGAGGGACAGCAAAGGGGCATTTAACAAAGGTCAAGCAGCCCTGAAGGGAGCAGAATTCCTTCCCTCCAATGCCATCTGAGGGATGTACATAGTGAAGGGGCTCCAGTATCTCTGCCAAACAAGTTTAATTTTGTTCTCTGTAACCAACATGGCCAAGGAAAAAAAAAGCTCTTTTGTTCCTGGGGCTTGGAGGATGAGTGTTGTGTTAAAAAGCAGATATTCATTCCCATCAGAGAGGAAATGCCACTGGAATCAGTGCAATAAAGTGAAATGTCAAATAAGTCACAGGATTAAGGAGAAAAGCCAAACCAGACTCACAGAATCACAGAAACATTGAGGGTGAAAAAGACCTCTGTGATCACCAAGTCTAATCTGTGCCCGATGCCCACCTTGTCCCTGAACCCAGAGCACTGAGTGCCACATCCTTGGGCACCACCAGGGATGGGGACTCCACCACCTCCCTGGGCAGCCCCTTCCAATGCCTGACAACCCTTTCCAGGAAGAAATTCCTCCCAGGTTTATTCAATGTCAGCACCTGCCCTGGCCGAGCCCGGAGCCCCCCAGCAGCTCTACACAAACGCAGTCCCACCCACCCCCAAAAATCCCTGGTTAAACAATTGTATTGCTGCTATTTAACAAGAGGGCAAGAACAGAGATGAAAAAGGAGTGATTCTTTGTTTTGCACGAAATAGCCCTTAAAAAACATGTAAAACCTCCTGGAGCTGAGCCTCACCCCCTGAACCCACCCCGGTCCCACAGTGACCACAGGACCTGGTCCAGGAGCCTCCTCCTCACCTGCTCATTTCATGGCATTTTTAGCCATTTCACAGTATTTTAAGGCATTTTTCACTTCTTCTCCAAAGAAATCATTACTTGCTCTTCTCCTTTTTCCCAGAAAAATGGTATTTTGGAGTCAGGTCAATGACTGGGGTAACAGATCCTCAGTGTGAGCCCCTGTGCTCACCTTTGGCTACGGTGAGGGTCTCCATCCCATCCTGCTCAACACCTTCCCAGTTTTTAAAAACTTCTAAATCCACTTCCTAGAGGTTTCTATATCCAGTTTATAAAACATAGAAAAGCATAAAATCATCCAGTTGAATGAAAAAGCGATTTTCTTTTTACATTAAAAACTCAATTTCACCTATTCTTTTATATCTTTTTAACGTCTCAACTATTCAGGAAACAATGCAAACCCAAAAATAAGAGTTTCTCTTTTTATTTTTTTTTTATTAAGACAATCCCACAGCTGGAAAATGAAACATCCTAGATTACATCAGTGACTTCAAAAAAACTCTAGAAAAAAATCTTTACAAATTTACATTTGTACAATACAAAAAACTAACAGCTCATTGCATATAAATATTACATTTGGTCTGCCAACACGTGGCATCAAAATCCCTGAAGTATTCATTAAAGGGACCTGAGATAGCAGATGTGAAGATATGGGCATAAATATCACCTGAAAAAAAAATTAATATAGAAAGTAGACATACTTCTAATAGTTTTGTGCATTTTTTGGAGTATTTTAAATCCAGAAAATGACCTGGAGAGCCTAAATCACGTGAATTCCATAGTATTTCTACATGAAATCTGCTCTAATGACTCATGGAGGAATGAAGAGCCTGAATTAGTATTTCTACAGAACAAGAATCCTCAGACATTGAGTTCTGAACACACTCGAGCAGCCGCCGCTCTGCCAGGAGGCATTTTAGGAAGAGAAACAGCGGATTTGGATTTTACTGGGAATATTCCAGCAGGATTTCACCCCCACCCCCCACCCAAGCAACACCTCACCGACCTAAAAATCAGGAAGATCCGTAGCACTTGCCAATTAAACCCCCAAAACTGAGGAACTGCTCCAAATTGTCCCCTGGTTGAAATATCCCCCAAATATTTCCACGCTTCCCAGGTCCCCAGTGTGGCTCCAGTTACTACCAGGAGTAGTAACTCCAAGCGCTCACTTTCACTTGAAAGTCTCACAAACTCGTCCCAGGGACCCACATCCCCTCACATCAAAGTATTTCAGCACCATTTTCTAACCTAGAGTTAAGGCTTTGACAGCAATTCCACTGGGAATCTCATTTTTCAGGGATTCATAAGCACAGTTGTGTAAATTCGCTGTGGCCCAACAGGACGGAGTAAAAATCTACAAGCTTCCAATAGGTCTTTGCATTTCTAAGACTAAAAAAAAAAAGACAGGTTTTAGACTAAATTTTGCAGGCTGTTACTTACTGTACAGAAAGGGGTTCTTTTTCCCTGTGTAAACCTCGGATACACTAAAGAGTTGGGAATTATGTCTCGCTCATGCACAGGAATTTTCTATAATACACATTGTAAGAACACAATGACAGCTCCCTACGTACTAAATATAGATTAGCTTTGGGTGGTTAACTGCTCCTTTAGGAAATAATCAGTTTTATAAAACTCTGCAGGGTGGTTTTGAAAGAAAAAGATAAAATTAAGAAATGTAAACATACAGAGATATTTTTAACCCATTAAATCCATGACAGGATGCTCCAGGTCGGGACCTAAACCCTACAGTTGTTCATTTTTCCCTGTTGTTGACCACTCAAAGATGAAATATAATCATGTTCTTATCAAAATTAGTGATTTTTATTTCTCACATTAATACCCTGATTCGGAGCGGTTGGTAAAAACATTCCCGAGACAAGCAGGAGCATCTTTTCCAAATGCTTGGCAAGGTTCATCTTGCTTCTGGGGGTCAAGAGAGCCTCCAAATATTTTGATTTTTTAAATTAATTAAAAACTCTCTACTACACACCCAGTGTCAGCTCTTTTCCAGCACTACTCAGTCCTTCCACTTCCATGCAGAAGAAGCAGCTGAGGTGGACATCAAGGAAAACATTCCAGGAAAATGAAACTACACAACAGGACACAAAATTTTAAGTGGCCAAAGATCCTCCAAGAATTATTTCTCCGTGATTCTGTTGAGCTTTTGTGTCTGCAGGGTGGTGGGGGTGGTTGGGATAAGGGGACAGCCTCTGCTGGGCTGATGGAGAAAGGAGTGATGGAAAGAGGGAGGAGGGATAAAACTGCCCAGGATCCATTGAAATTCAAGCACCAACACAAAGGTTGTTTAGAACAGGAATACCTGGAGAGGCTGAAAGCACAAGAATTCTACATGGGAGACATAAGCCCGGGCCAGGACCACAGGTATTCCAGGATCCCAGGTGGAACTGTGTTTTCCAAGGCTGAGGGAAGGATGTGCTGCCCCATCTGACCTGGCAGTGTCCCCACTCTGGGTAGAGATGGCCACAGAGGTGCAGCCAAGAAGCCAATCCTCAAACTTTCCATCTTCATTAAATCCGCCTCCAGACATTTAGGAACGGTGCTAGTAAATACAATAAGGCAGATATAAAAAAATATGGAAAGTCTTGGGGGAAAAGAGAGATAAAAGGATTAAACCTTCCAGCTAAGAAGTCCAGCTGAAATAAAATTCATCACCTACGTTTCCAAAAGAGAATCATAAATAGCCTACAAAGGGAAGGTAAAGGAGAGAGGTGAGGCATGGCAAAGAGGAAAATCGAAGGTGACGGAGAAAATAAAGAGCAGGCAAAATTTGGGCTGAATCATGGAATCATTAAGGTTGGAAAAGCCTTCCAAGATCACTTTCCAAGTCCAACCTTCAACTGAATCCAACCATGGCCACTGAAGCGCATCACCAAGTGCCACATCTGCTCATTTCCTGAACACTTCCAGGGATAGTGGCTGCCCTGGGCAGCCCATTCTGATGCCTGACCACTCCTTCCATGAAGAAATCTTCCCTAATATCCGAGACAACAGCACATCACTACTGCAAAATAAGCTTTGTCATCCGTGCCCTGGTCCGGAAAGACACGGGAGCACTGCAGGGACAGCAGATTGGAGCTGGGAGAGGCCAAGAGCAAAGACACAAGATTCCAGCCCTATCTCCAAGGAAAATGGAGTGTGTGGGGCTGAGGCTCCATTTCCTAAGGTGTCCCCAAGTGCCCTGAAGTGCTCTGGCAGCTCAGGATAGGGATCATGCCAGCCTGACATCAGAGGGAACAGAACCACCAATGCCCAAACATCTACAACAGCAAAGGAGCCACTGGCCTGCCTGCACACCCCCAGCAATCCCATAAAAATCAGACCTTACATCCCATTCCTTAGGCAGAGTTAGGAGTTCTTTGTAAAGAGTGCAAGGAAAGACATCAAATTCCTAACTCCGCAGCCTGCCTGGAGCTCGGCACCTTCTGGAGCTGCTGGCTGAGCACCCAGTGCCTGGGTCAGGGAGACTTTCAGATGGTTTCAATCACTTTCCTGCTTCTGCTACACCTGGTGGGCTCACCCTGAGTTTTCTACAACCTCCTGACAGGATTTGGGATTTGAGAGAAAGCATCCAAGGTCCTACAAAAGTGTAATTATTCCCCGGAACGAGGCTGCGAAAAATCAACTGCCCAACTGAGAGGAAGAATGCCGACACAAACCAAGCAAAAAGAACAGCTCTAAACCAAGTTATTTCTGTCATGCTTATAAAAGGTTCTCATGCACAAAAAAAAACCCAAAAACCAACCAAACCACCAGCTTCTTTTTTTCAATTTTTACACTAAATTCTGTTGTTCCAGCACATCCTGCTCTAGCTGGGAATCATGGGACACATGGAGTAATACTTACGCCACAGCAAAGTGATGCTTCACTGGTATCTTCACAGGACATAGAAAAGATACAGTTAAGAACATATTTAATCTTACTCTAAATGCTGCTAAAATACACCAGCTTATAAAATGGTTTCTCTGGAATCCCTGTGGTTTATCTCTCCCCAAGCCTTACACAAAATAAATAAAGGAATAAGTGGATATTCGGCCAGTCAGAAAGAGAGAGGGGGGAAAAAAGCATTTGTTTTGCATTTCAAGCTTTACAGGCTTTAGGACAGAATCCCTAGTGTTTACATTAGCTCACAGGACTCATCTAAGGATATGATTTTGACTATGGACTGATGCATACATGCTATTCCTGGTTACCATATGTAAAAAGACCAATCAGTCAAACAAATAATACATTTCTTATAAATATAAATGTGTGTATATATATACAGATATATGAGAGAGATGATAGGACAGGTGTTTATACTTTAAAGCCCAACACAGATCTAGGAGAGCCTTTGCACTTGTTTCCCCACCCCCCATCAAAACCAGAATCAAGTCCAGCAGTGGATTACGGCTGATTCCAGCCATTCCTTAAAAAATTAAAAGTGTGATTTTTGTACTGTACCATAAATTCATATTAATGAGCAATTTAGGATATACTCTCCTCCATCACAAAACTAAACCTCTGCTTTTTTTTTTTTTTTCAAGTCATTTTTGCATCTAACTAGAGTTTGTTTTTTTTTTTTTTTTTTGGAAAGCGAGATAAAATAGCTAGTGCTGAATATAGAAAGTCAAAAATTAAAATTCCTTCTGCATCTGAGAATATACATGGGTCACTCTTTGCTGCCTGAGGTTTTCCAGAATTATTGACCAAGCTGTGCACAGAAGAACTTAAGGATATTGGATGAAAGTTTCAAAAAAAACCCTAAAAACCTTGAAAAACTCCAGCGGAACTTTGTAGCCTCTTTTTGTTTGTTCTCTCTGTGACCTGACTCACTCTCAGAGCTGTCAAATCCGTTTGGACAACGGGAGAAAATTGAAGTCCCATATATATTCCAGCCAGAGCCCAGGAGGGAAGGAAGAGGCCGCTCAGCTCCAGCTCGGCCTATGCCAAGCGCCCGGTTCTGCTCCCGAAGGAGCCACAGCACCAATCTCCTCACCAACTGCACTACCACTGCCCAAAGGGTTTCAAGTCAGCGTTTCCCAGGATAACAAGAGTACAGTGCAACAGGAATACTCTTCTGGAAGCTTGAGATACGAGAGTCAGTCCGGAGGGTTCTGTACCAGCATCACCGCAGGGAGCAGAGCTCCCCCATCCCCTCATCATCCAAACCCACATTTTCACGGATCAAGGGGCAGCAGGAAGGAGGGAGCCACTCAGGCCCTCTACACAAATTCCCACCTGCCAAGAACATGCTGCTTCTGAGAACTCTAGTAACAACTCAATTGGTTTTCATGGTGACAACAGAACGAAGATACAGTTACTCTACAACTTCCACCCCTCAAGCTCCTTCTCGCCTCTTCAGCACGCACTGAATAACAGCATCTATTTTCTTTTCAGTTTCCAGTAGTTGTAAATAAGAGGTAGCTGAGCTACTATTAAAAATCACGTTATGCTTTGAAGAGGAGGAACCTTTCAAATGTTGAAGTCACCCCTTTAGCTGCACAATCTCAATTAATACTATAAAAATATGAGAGGACAAAAAGAAAATAGATGCAAGTAACTTTTGCATTTGGCACCTTTTGTCTAGATATTCATACTTCTCAAGTATTCTCTTTTTAATAAAGTTAATGCACACATAGGACACACCACATCAAAGGTTTGCTACATATTTACAAGGCACCAACCCTTTTGTCACTTTTTTACACGAATAAAGAACCGATAGAAAGCACATCAGGACCCCCAAAACTGTAGTATAGACATACTTCAGTTCAGCACAATTCCATCAACGTTTGGCCTGCGAAGATTAAAATAATCCAGATCCTTCTTACAATATAGAAACTGTAAACATTTTATAGCTGCCTTTAGGATTGGTGTTTTGTGCAAAAGTTATAATTATTACTGTGTCTAAGGATTTATGGCAGAAACCACATAAAAACTCTGTAAGAAGGTGCTATTTCTATAATACAAAAACAAAACGAGGGAGAGAATTCATAAGCGTGACTCAAAAATGTCATGTTCTTACTGAGAAGCTGGAAGCCTCTTTAATGTGATGAACTCGTAGTGTGTGGGGAAGAATTTCTGTAATTTAAGGCCTAATGACTAAGGCTTGTTTTGACCAATGAAGTGTGGAGAGCTGAAACTTTAAAACAAACACAAACTGACAGGATGGAAAAGCACCACTGTGAAAACGTGAGTGGAGTCCCCGCACAACTTGCTTGGTAGAATTTCTGGTAAAATCCCTGCAGTAGAAGGCCATTGAAGTTCTTTTAAAATTGTTCCAAAGTTTTCCACCTGTCAATAATTCCATCCCATGAGATGGCTGACCCTGGCTTTTTCTGTCATTTTCCTCACCCTGCCTGACCTGGAAGTACCAAGGTTCAACGGATCCTCGGTGTGCACGAAGGTGTCGTTGTCGGAGTCGTCGTTGTACAGGACAGTCCTCCTGCCCTCGTTCCTGGTTTTGATCCGAGGGGGGCGGCTGAACCTCCCCCCAAACACGTTCTCTCCAAACTGGCCCCCAAACAGGTTCTCAAACTCATCGTCGGCGATCCGGGCGCGTTTCGCTCTGGTGGCTCCTCTCGAGGCCCCTCGGCCTCCGCGGCCTCTCCTTCCTCCCCTGCCGCCGCCTCTGCCTCTGCCGCAGCCTCTTCCACCTCTCCCCCCTCTGCCCCCTCTGCTCCATCTTCCCCACCTGCCCCATCTCCCCCTCCTCCCTGTGCCCCTGCCCTGCCAATTCCGCTTCCCAGCGCTGAGTTTCCGTTTGATTTTCCGTTTGGGCTTTTTGGATTGCACCACTTTGCTGTAGTCATGGTCTCCGTCAATGTAATCCTGATCTGTCCTGGAGGTTGATTCCGAGTCGGAATCAGAGCCACTTCTGCTTTCAGAGCTGGAGCTGGATCCCAATTCCCCACTTTCTGATGAAGACAAACCAGACTTTTCCTTTAATTCTCTCTTCTTTTCCTCCTCCTCCGCCTCCTCCAGGTGCTCATCCTCCTCTGACGCGCTCAGTAACTTCCTCTTGACTCCTGCCCGAGGCTCTCTGCCATCTCCATTGGTGAGGGGTCCATCAGGAGAGTGATCTAAGCAAACACAAAAAAGCCCATCAGCATCACACCTGAGCCAAGCAGGACACAAAGAGTGGGATTGGCCTCAGCTGCCTCTGGGATTCTCCTCAGCTGCTTTAGGCGTGCTCTGGGGATGATCCAGCTGGGAGCTACTCACCCTTCATGTGCTGGAGACACAAACAGGTGCTCTAAGGGGAAAATTTATCAAAGTAAACA
This sequence comes from Platyrinchus mystaceus, assembly GCA_035041135.1. Taxonomy (NCBI): domain Eukaryota; kingdom Metazoa; phylum Chordata; class Aves; order Passeriformes; family Tyrannidae; genus Platyrinchus; species Platyrinchus mystaceus. The sequence goes on from JAWWLV010000158.1 coordinate 1,148,574, forward strand.
TAGTTCTTATCTGGAAGCAACAACTTCAAACTCCCCTGACTAAGAGTTCAGTGAAAATCCAGGCAATAAAAGGAGCCCAGAGTGATCAGGTTGGACACAAACATCTAAAATTCAATCTGGTTAATCCTACCAAGGCAGGAAAAACTCTCAAATCCATTTCAAAGCTAGATAAATGAAAATAACACTCTGCAAGCAGGATTTATTCCCCCTCAAATGCATGTTTTCAAAAAGCTGAGTCCAGGGAAGCATAATTCAGGAGAGCCGATAACCCAAGAAAGCTCACTAGGATTGCTGGGCATCTTAACTTAAAAATACATAAAGTATCTTGCTGGCCTGGGACCCCAAACCCTACATGTTTTGAGAGTTAAGAATCTGACAGTGATGATTGAGTATCTTCTTTAACACAGGAAGAGCTCACCTGCAGCATCCAGCATGGCTACAGCACAGGGGTGTGGACTTGGGAAAGGCTCCAGGGTTCAGGCAGTGCCCACTCAGTGCCCATCTCAGTGCAAACTCTGAGTGACATGTCCCACAGACAACTTACCACAGCTTCAAACAGTGTTTTCCCTCTAATCACAACCACTTTGTCTTGAGTAGAATGAAAATATTTACATTTTTTGGGGAAACTTTTTTTCATCTTTGGTTTCAACTTGATTAATAAAAGGAGGTTTTGGGATGGGGATTCCTTTGGTTTGTTTGCTCTTTGTAACTCCTGAAGGAACTGTAGGAGTTTAAGAGCAATCAAGCTTTTCCACTTGGAGAGATTTTAAAGGATCTCATGTGGAATCATGTGCATTCCACACCTCAGACAAGAGACCACAGAACTGTGAGGAGTAAAGTAAACTTTTTGCATGGTTTGGGAATATATACAATGCTACACTCAGGCAATAATACCACCAACATCGGAGAGAAGGAACATCTTTCATCTCTAGTGAAACCAGTCATTCAAATAACAGAATCTTATTATTTCTCACCTTGTTTCACTGGTGTGGATTTACTCCTGAGTGGCCTGCTTTTCCCTGGATCTATGGCATTTCCACTTCGGTTCTGTGCATTGGAGCCTGAGGAAGATGGTTGACCCTCCAGCTCTTCACCAGTGGCTGAACCCAGAGGTTCTTCTGCTGTATCTGAAACTTTACACAGGACAGCACAACGCGACAGTGATTTTTGTCCTCCATTTACAGGGCTGGGGAGGTTTTTGTATCACCTGAATTAACAGCCCCAGTCAGGTTCATCTCACCAAGCTGCCTCTGCAGCCATGAAGAGACAGACTCCTTTTGGTGTAATCCAAAGTAAGATTAATTTATCCATAATTGCTGTATAAGAGAAGCCCATCTACAGGCAGTCCAGGCTCTGGTGACTAGGTTAATTCTCACTAAGGTTCCCAATTCCCTGATCCTTACCCATAACTTTCTAACAGCCAAGTTCAGCTAAAACAACCTACAGACAACACACTTCCATGAGCTTGCCACTTGCTCCCTCCACAGGTGTGTTTAGCATGTGCCTCAGGAATATCAGATCCAACCTGCACATACAAGTAGGCTGTATTTTAGAACATTCCTCCTCACCATGGGATGAGACTGAAGAGCTCGTCCTGGTCAGGGGCAGTGAGGTATTCTGGTTGGGTTTGGGTTGAATCTTCATTTGCTTCTGCTTCCCTTTGGGGCTGAAATCACAAAATATCCCAAAGAGATTAAACTGTCAGCACCAAAAGACTCAAAGATAAAACCAATTTCCCCTGCAAAGTGCCTTGAATTTTGCAGTGAATTTATCCAAACAAGTATCTTTTCCCCAGCACTTACACAGGTGTAGTAACACTAAAAATAGTTACACCACCATATGTCTGCTAAAGCAGATGAGTTTGCAGAAACAAGACTTTATGTCCCTTTTTAAAACCAATACTCAGTTTACTTAGATAATGTATCAGACAGAAGGCTGACAGACAGTGTTACACAAAACTTTTTTCCACTATAAAAAGGTGAAGAGACAGTTGGTCTTTCATTTCCTCCAGAGGGAATAACTGTAACCACACAGTCTTTCACTTAACAGAATTATGCACAAACTACACTTGAACATGATTTTCTCACCCAAAAGAGCAGAGGAAATGAGCAATACTCTTGCTGTCTGGTTATCCTACCACTGTTCCCTGGAAAGCCACTGCCAGGCAGTCCCACTATCCCACGTTACCTGGATGCTCTGCTGGTTGAGGGGGAGCTGCTGCTGCTCCTCAGCCGTTTTCGGTACCGTGGCCTCCTCCTCTTCTGACACTGCATTGCTGCCTTGTACTCAGAGATGATGTTTTTCATGTGATTCTCAAATAAGGCAGAGAGTCGAAGGGTCATGCTGTAAATCTGGAGTGAGAAAGCACAGTCAGACTTAGCAGAAGTTGAATAACTTGGAAGAACAACCGAAAAAACAATCAGCAAGATGTCCAGACTTTGTAGCACAAAGGAAGAATTCATGGTGATATTTCACTGTACAAAGTCCTTTGCAGATAATTTTCTTCTCTATTCTCACAACAGAAAAAGCGTTTTCATAAAAAGATTTACTTCCAGTACAGAATATTTCCAGAGTAAAAGGAAATTTGATATCTAAATTACTGGAATACAGCCTCCTTTGTCAACCCCAGAAAGCATGGAAGAAGCAGCCCATAAAATAACTTGAATACCAAGGGAAAAACAAAAGAATTTTGCTGTCCCTCACCTTTGTTTTTGCTTTAATTTCCTGGTGAAATGTCTTTATTCCACCCCTACACAGCAGCACTCAGAAGCCAACTACAATGTCCTCATTCCTAATTTCTGTAAACCAGATGACAAAATCTTTAAACCCTTTTCCTGCCCTCTCTCTAGGCCTTGTCTCCCTGTAGCCTCAGCCACAAGTTCACTCCTGGCTGTTCTTCCATAGCAATTATTACAATTTTATGTCTGAAAACACAGTCAAAACTCTGTCTGCTTTTATACCATGAAGACACCAACCACTCCAACTCTGTTTTGCACCAACAGTGGTAAAACTGCATCCTATCCTGGTGTCACCTTGTGCTTTTTTGAGGACAAATATCATTAAAACACTTGAAAATTTTAGAGTAATTTGGTCATTTAACAGCTTAGGAAAAGCTGACACAGGAACACAGATCAAACACAGCCACGTTTACATATCTGTCACACACCAGTTGTCATTTTACTTAGTTCATGCATAAATATCTATATTCCAACATTCTGATCTCCCTTTTCCCTCTTGCCATATCTCGCTTGGGGCTTCAAACCAATACATTCTTTTCTGCCTCTAAGTCCAAGAAGCACCTGAGAAACACAGGCAACAGTGTGCAAAATTACTGCCAAATATACCAAGTCAACTAGAAAAAAATAAGTATCTCATCTCTGGTAGTAAAAATATCGCATCATATTTCCATTAACAGCAGATTTAAAAAGGAGCCTTTTGTAGATAAGATGGACAGAGATAAATATGCAAGCTGTTAGACTTGTTTCCAGGAATAAATTATTGAAAAAAATAAAAGCACCTTGTGATCAGTTTTCTGCTGCAAATATTTAAGGAAACAGCTGCAACACTAAACATCTCAGAAGCTTTAAGTTCAGAAAGTTCAGACGAAAATGAAAGTTTGAAGTAATCTGGGTGGGCAGAACAAAGCAAATTTATAAGCACAGGCCCCAGAATTGATGTACACTGGTTATTTTTATTACACCAAGCAATGCTTTGCTCTTCAGACCTTATTTCGTGTGTTTTATTCATGTAGGGCCAAGGTCTTTGTGCAAAAAAGGGCATTAAAATTTATTACTTACACGAGACTTTTTATTAGGAGTGTAAGCCTTAGAGTTGCAGAATATCAAACGAATGTCTTTGTAGAATTCCAAGGGACTGGTGTAGTTTCCTGCTTCCAAAGTTTCTTTCACAGTGCTGAAGTCCATGGGAGTGTCTACAATGTCTCGATAATCCTGGAAGAACAAGAAAATAGTAAAGGCTGAAGAAAACAGTAAAGGCTGTCAAATCCTACAGCAATAAAATCACCTCAGAGTTCATCCAGTGGCTCATGTAATCATTTTACTTTAGAGTTACTGCAGATGATTCTTTGCTCATAAAGGGAGAGCACAGCCATGCCCAGCACAGATGTTTTGCCAGAGGATGAACCATTCTGGATGTGGAAGTTGCACTTACAGGATAAGAGAAGAGATCAACAGGCTGCCTAAAAGGCTCCGAGTCCTCCCGTTCATAGATCAGGTTTAGCAGCTGCTGGCACTGCTCCTTCCAGGCATCAGGACTGGCTTTCATGGGCTGCCTCTTCACTCGTCGTCTTACCTGTGGGGAAACAGAAATTCCAGAAATTTAACAGGAAATTCCGATTTTCCCCTTCAATTTCCTATTAATTTCCCAGCGCTCTGATTCAAAGATCTCCACAACTAAAAATCCAGGAAGATTCAAGCAAAGCTGATGGCCCAAAATTTGGCTTTTCTGGTCCTATGTAACACTCAAACCCATGAGGAGTTGCAGTATTTCAGCCCCAGCCTCGCTATTTTTATCAGTTTTATCTAAGTTTGACTGTTGTTGATGTTTTTCAAGTGTAATATAAAAAAAAAGACCAAAGCAGAAGTTTTGCTCACTCTTCTTTTCCCAGAGGAAGTTCCTGGAGCGTCCGAATCCACATCTACTTCTGCCACCTAAAGGCAAAGGGAATGATCACATACAGGGCCTTGGATGGACCCTCAGCCATGGAAAAAGGGTTAAAAACCAGTCAACAACAACAACAAGTATTTTAAATTACTCAAATGCAATAAATGGCTCAAGAAAAGCAGGAACTAGTTTTAAACTAGAATTTACATAACTCGATCCACCTGATTTTAAGCCGTTCCATAATTTTTCCAAGTTTGCTTCCATAAAAAATGATATATAAAAACATGTGAGAAATAGGAATGGCTGATTTTCAGTCCTTAAGACTCAGCGAAGTTGCAGCCTCGCAGAGCTTCATTCCCCTGCCTCAGTTTTCATGCTCTGAGCAGCTACACTGAGTTTATTCAGGTTTCAGGAAGTGCCTTACTTTTATCAGCTGGGTGTAATATTCTTTTCAGAACCTGGATTTAGGAATTTCAACAAAAATTCCTTTGTACACAGCTTTTACCAGTAATTAAATAATTCTTGAGAGGACTCCACTATCCCAGGTTGCTCCATCCAACCTGGCCTGGGACACTTCCAGGGATGGGGCAGCCACAGCTTCTCTGGGCAACCTGTGCCAGGGCCTCAGCACACTCACAGAGAAGGATTCCTTCCTAATATCTAAAAAAATATTTAAACTTTTAAAGTATTATAAAGCAAAACATATTATAAACCAGCTCTTTGGAAGGCTGGAGAAGGGAGGGTGATAGAGGGGGAATTTTGGTCACTTCCGAGATTCAAAACTGAGAGAAGAAGGTTGAGTTGGGAAAGAGGGGTCTGCTATTTTACCATGGAAGTCTCTCATTTTCTTCAAAATACTTTTTTAATAGTCTGTGAAAACAGATGGTGTTATCCCAACTTCAGTTTTATGAAATAATGAAATTATTTCATTGTAGCACAGACTTCAATCTGAACACAAACCCAAGACAGCAGCACCAGCCCCAAGCAAATGGGTGCTCAGGCAGCATCAGGTTTAACTTTAATATTTCCAATTTGCCACAAAGGAGAATGTCTTAGGGAAGAATCCTCCTCACTAAATCTTATATTACCTTTTGAATTAGAAAATAACACCGAAAAAGTAAACCCCAAGCAATTTAGGTTGTAACAGGTCACTTTGCAACAGGAACTACAGCACATTTCAAACTGCATTGAGGGGCAGAAGGTGCAAAGGGGGGAGAAAAAGCTCAAGGAAGTGATATCTAACCCTGTCATTTCACTCCAGGGAACAACAAATGGGAAATGACACAGAATTACACAAGAAAACCATCTCTGCTGCCTTGCTGGCAATGGGGAGTTGTCCTCTGATTGAGTAACAGCTCCACTTCCCAGTCCCCTAATTACTCATCCTTCCCCACACAACAAAACACCACATACTGGGAGCAGATTAAAGACAGGCAGTTCCAAGAATCATTTTTACCTACTTAAGGGAGCTTATTGTCCCAGGTGAGCCTGAACAGGCTGATCTCAAAAACTCAGTGCAATTACCCAGAAAATAAAGACCCAACAAAAAGAAAATTTCTTGCATGTGCTGAACTTCAGAGGGCAGGAAAATGATCTTACCTCCTCTTCTTCATCAGTGCTGCTCAGGTCTTCTGCTTTCACCTTGTTATAGATCTCTAAGATATCAGTACAGCTCTGGTCTCTGCAGAACAGTGACAAAAAGCGAGATACACAATCAAATCTCTCAGGAACTCAAAGCTGTAGGGGCTGTGAAGTCCAAACCTACCCAATGAAGTGCAGTAAGACGTCTGTCACAATTTTGGCTGCTTTGACTATGGGACTGTCTGGCTCATTGAAGGTCCTGGCATTGTGTTCAATGTATCTGACCTCCCACATCAGTGCAGAGATTCTCCTAAAATACAGAAAATTTAAGAAATGGGATGGAGAAAAAAGTGTGGATTGTTTTCTTTCTGAGATCAGTAGGATTCTTCAGTAAAAAAAGGAATTGGAAATTCAGAGTGAGGAGAAACAGGTGGTCCTCAGAGGGGGAAAAAAGAACAGGATGCTATTTGTTCCCAAGTTGACAGGAAAAACTGAGATTTCCACTTTACAGCATTTAGCCCATTTCTGGCAACTGCAACACCAGCAACCTCTGGTTCAAAGGCAGCAGGGATGGAAACAAAGCAAATATGCTCTGCCTCCCACCACAGAGCAAGGCTCAGGACGTTAAACAAACACTCCAGATCCAGCCATACCAGCTTTTGCCTTGACAACCAAAAGGAATTTATTATTCAGGAAGACTCACTTTGCCCAAGGCCAAACAGAATCTGATCTTATGCTGTTGCTCACGTTGCTGGAGAGGCATTACAGACTATTCAGCTCAAGATTGTCCTCCATGGGGCTGTAATAAATGTAGATTACAAACAAATCCAAAGCCAACTGACCTATAAAACCTGTTTTCAAGTCTCCTCCTGATCGTGGTGAGGTCAGTTGGATAAGCAACGACAGTGCAATACATGGGATAGGCACTAAGGTCCACTGGGACAGCAAAGGGACTGGAAATGTCTGCAAGACAAAAGAGCAAAATCATTCAGATGCCTCAATGAAATGTTATACAATATCAAGATTTCTTTTAATGTTTTCTGGGTTTTCTTTCTAAGAATTCAGCAAAAGCAACCCAGATCTACAGCTGGAAATGTCATTACACAAAGGGTACAGTTCTTCCTCTTGTGCCATCTGTTACTACTCTTGAAAAAGCACTTTGTGTTTAAGTATCACATCTGAGGTTTGTGTGTCAGCAGCCAAATGTGCCACTGAAAGGAACATGCATATGCACTTACAATAGGAATACTACAACATGTAATATAAATTAGGAATACAGACATGTCCTGGGTGTAAGTATAGGCAGAAATTAAATCATAGGGTGCTATTAAATGGCTACAAATCATTTACAAGGGATTTGTTGGTGAGGATGTTCAGTGAGGATTTGTTGGTTGGTTTTGAGGGGTTTAATTCAATGTTTTGCTCATTCATATTTAGATATGACCCACTGAGAACCCCCATAGAAAGAAATCAGGTGAATCCCTGGGAAAAAAGGGATATAACTTAAAAGAAAATTGAAATATGAAATTTAAAAGGCTCTTTTCACTAATTTAGTTTACATTTCAAATACTCCACACCAACTCCCAACGCTCCATCCCATCTACTCTTCAATCATGTGCCACCACATGATATTCTGATATTAATATACTGATATGCTTAATCCTTCCACCCTTTCTCTCCAACCATACCAAGGGAAAGAAGCTGCTCAATCCCCCGGATCACTCGTTCACATTCTTCATCTCTGGAATGGGCCCCCCATTCTCCTTCCTGGGGTTTGTAAAGAAGAGCTGTCAGCTCCTCTGGAGTCACAGGAACTCCAGCGCCAACCTCCTCTGGATAGGCAGCTGGAAAGGGAGAATTCCACAGGCAGTGAGTCCCAGCAGTGGCTAAAAGCTGCTTACTTTGTGCAGGGACAGGAGTTCAACACTTACTTCCTTCTGGGATTGGTTCCATGTCCCATGGACTCATCCTCTCTCTTTCATTATTGTCCCAGCTATTAAAAACAATACATTCAAAATGCACAAGTTAGAGCTGAATATAACAATGCACCTTTTCTTTACCAGATTTACACCACAAAGGTCATCCCTGTTAGGAACAAGACCTGTCACTGATGACATTCCCACTCCTTATTTTCCTCTTGTATCCCCTATATAGTCACTGCACTGCTGTTTACACTGGAAGTGTTGCTTTAGGAATAAGTTCAGAATTAAATAAGTAAATGAAAGGGCTGGTTATGTATTTAAAAAGAGATGCTGGTGCCTGAGGTACACATTTGAGTTGGATGTAAAACATATGAAAACTCACTGGACACTGTAGCACTGGAAGGAACTATCAGGATACTCTGCCTGGAAAGGCTGCTGACTCTCCACAGTTCCAAACCACCAAGCATCATCTATTATACTGCGAAATCTATCCCCTGGAAGGCAAAAAGAACATCATCAATAATTATTAAATATTTCTTTTTAGAGAGTCAACTCTATCTTTCATGAATGCACTACTTCAGTTTTTACACTTTGTACTAAAGGAATGGAGCCCTAAAGGGAGGTCTTGGACAACTCTGGGAATTACCCACAGCTGCTTCCATGCCTCAAATCACTGCAGATCAGCAAATTCTTCTGCTCTCACAGGTTTGGGGACAGTTTCTCTTACATTTTTTTTCTGCTACAGGAATTGCAGCAAAAATCAAATAAAAGTTTCCAATGACCTCTATAATATCATGGTGTGATTCTTGGGGAAGGTCCTGGGCAGGGCTAAGGGTTAGATTTGATGATCCTTGTGGGTCCCTTCCATAACATCACCTGTGTATAGTCCTTTACGTGATGTAATTAAGACCCTGTATCCCATTGAACAGCTGCAGAAAAGGTGCAGAAAACATATGGAAGTGGGGGGGGAAGAAAAGGAGTCACCTATTTGCCAGTTCCTTTCTTTGGCTTCATTATAAAACTGGTGCAGCACAAGGAAGTCAATAACATCTGGCATATCATGGTACCTTCAGGAAACAAGACAAAGAAAGTTACTATTACCCAGAAATATAATTCCACGTGCACAACACAGTCCCCAAATTCCATGCATTTGGAAGGAGGAGGGAGAAGCTTCTACACTGCAAAAAAAAAAAAAATCTCTTGAAGGGTGTCATCAGCGTTCCAGTGACTTACTTTATGGAAAAGGATTCTCCCGTCATTTTGCCCGTGATTGGATCCAGGAATGCCAGCTTCAAGCAGCAGAGGGTGGGAGGCCCAACTTCATATTTAATCCCTACAGTCTTCACAAATTCTTGTTCCTATTTATCAATGAATATGGAACAGCATTATTTTAACTTGCTGACCACAAAAACATCCACTTTAAAGGATGAAACATATTAATATAAACCAGTGTTTCTACTCTACAGCGCAGGTAATTTCACCCATAAATTTTAATTTTCCAAATACTAAAAATCAATCAGTGACACCTTAAAAACAACAACCAGGAAGGTGTAAGATGCTCATTCCTTTGGTAGATTTGTGAATAAGATTCCCACAAATCACTTAAGAAGGTTCTAAGGAACAAACCCACTCTGGTTTTAACCGCACTGATGGCACCAAAGTTTATCCCTGACCTAATCCGGGCCCCTCACTCCTGTATAGGGGGGAAAAAGGAAATTCTTCCTCTTAAAACAGAAGTTCCACAATAGCCTTTATGTTCACATCCTGTCAAACTCTATCCTAAGTGAAATGCTGTTTCCTTTTCCTTACAAGCTGATGATGCCCTGGAAAATTACAGCCGGAATCACTGAACACTTCGGCCTAGTAACTGGGTATTGTTCCAGTTAAGCAATTTTCATATAACAGAACCACTGGCATACATATATATGAAAATTAGCACATATATGGACTCTTCTTTTGATATAAAATTGGAGTAAAGCAGGAAAAAATATGGCAACACTGTGGATTAAGTATTAGACGATTCTGGTTCAAAGCAAGATCCAGTGTTTAAAAGAGCTTGTACACACATTTTAGGTGTTTACACCATAATTTCTTCCTTCTTACCACAGCATTAAAAACAAGAAGTAGAACCCAAATGTTCAGGTCATTGTAGAGCAGTGAGAGAACTATAAACAGCTTTGGAGTGGTGGGTTCTGAATTAATTAGGGTTAAATGAAAATAATTTCTGTGGAAAGTGACTCCTGACAACCAAGTCCAAAATCAGGAACTGAACATATGTAAAGGCTTAATATTTACAATTTAAACTTTGATATTAACATTTTAAAGTAATTCTTGCTTCATATTTTTCATGCTGGTTTTTCATGTCAGTTTAACATTACAGAGACACTCAGCTCTTTGAAGTGTTTCTTTAACTTACCCTGAGTTCCATTTTGTTCCATGGTTGTTTTTGCATGTTAATACTGTAAATTTTGGCTTTCCTTACTGCCCTGACATAAGCTTCATGGCCTTGCCTAAAGTATATGATCTTAAAAGGGAAAAAAAAAAGAAAAGAGAAAAAAAAAAGATTATTCCACTGAGAGTTCTCTTCCTGTTCATTCTAAAATTTCTATGAACACACAAGGCCTCAGGGATGAGAACTTACTACCCACTTATTTATTTCATTATAAAACACTCTTCTAGTTAAAAATATTTCTATCAGCCCCCCAAATTGGCACGTCCTCTGTGCTTTAAACTTGGGATAATTAAGAAAGGGCAGGTGAGGATGAACAACCAGCTCTTCCTGCTACTCCTCAGTCACCAGTGCAGAAAAAGAGATGCAGGACTATCTGCAAACAACAAATTCGCTGAGAATTATCACAATTCAGCCTGGTTTTGGGCACAATTCACTGCTGGATATATAGTCCTGACTGCCCCAAGCTCTCCAGCCCCTGTGGAATGTGGGAATTGCTGCAGGCAGTACCTCATCTCCCATCTGTGGGACAAACGGGGAGCGCCGGGGAATGGTGTCGAGGATCCACTGAGGAGCAAGCCATTCCTCACTGGGTTCCCCTTCCAGGGACAGCAGGCCACTGGGCTTCTGAAATGTATTATATTTAGAATACAATTAATATAGTATTTAGAACACCATTCATGTAATATTTAGAATGCAATTACTAAAATATTCAGAATACAATTAATTACTATGGCAGAACACATGAAAAACTGACCACACAGCAGTTACTGCAAATAAGAGATAAAAAGCAAAGGAAATACTGGAATGTCAGCCTTCCCAAACCTCCTCTAAATAGTAGGGAATAAGACAGGTCTCTTAAAAACATAATAGAAAATTAAAACATTCATAAATTCATTAAAATGCCCATGGAACAAGGGTGGACTTTAAGGTCCCTTCCAGCCCAAACCAGTCTGTAGTTCTATGATAATAAAAAATAAATAAAGAGATTGTACTTTTATAAATACTCTAAACGGCTCTTTAAAAAAAATACCAGGAAAAAGAAACCTGGCAATGTAGATACAATACAGACTCATTGTAACTTTACAACAAAACCATCCTGGAGTAAATCTAACTGCAGGGAAGAGTGTAAGCCTGGGAGAAAACACCTATGTCACACAGGAAAACAATAAAATCACTCTGGTACCACTGGCACTACAATTCCTGTGCTCTCTATGGTTTCTTTCTTCCTATATACTTGTCTGAGAACAATTTTACTTTGAAAAAAACCACCACCAAAAGAAAATTATATTCATAAAGTAAAACAGGCACTAAAATATTACAAATGCTGACCTTTTTTCTAGGCTGTTTAAGTTTCCTTCGCTTTGGCTCCAGTCCTTTTGTTCCCTTCATATTTTCATCTTCAGAACTACTACAGATTTTCCGAGCTGCCTGCCTGGTTTGTCTCTTTGGAGGCTGGAGATTAATTCCAGCATCTGCTGTCCAGTCTGAATATTCACTTGATGAATCACTGGGAGATAAGAAAAAGTTGTAAGAAAGAGAACAGAAAACTTCAGTTTTCACACAGTGGACTAAAAGGGCCCAAACATTCAACCTGTGCTCCTGTGGAGCAGATGTCAGGATTAGCATAGAATCATGTTATCATGTGAATTTACAGAATTTGTGATTTCAGCAAATTGTTTTATCAGCTTGAAACTCCCAGTAAAACTGCATCTATGGCTGATAGCAATTTTCATACTCATCATCTCACTGATTCACAGACTGATTTCAGAAGAACCAGCAGCAAAAAATGCTTGAAAAACATAGAAAACCAGAGCACTTCCCTAAAAATCCAGTTTTCACTTCTTGAATATCAAGTAACATCCATACAGGATTTACATGGCAAACTGGCTTTGATTTTTAAAAGCAGTTCTTAATTAAAGACAACGTTTTCTTACAAATGGTCTTTCAAACCTGCTTTTGACTGAAAAAAAAAACAACAAAAAACCCCACAACATAAAATGTTTCATGAAGAACTGGGGAAAAAAAATCAGTCTTCAAAATGAAGTCTGAGTAGCACGACATCAAATGTCTTAATTAGATTCCATAATAAACCAGTATTACCAATTCAGAGCCCAGTAAAGGTACCTGGAACTGCTTTCACTTTGCCAGGCTGCCACTGGATCATCCATGGAGGCATCACTTGTGCCAACAGTCTCATCTTCCTGTGTTAAAAACAGAAGGTTTCACTTTGGGGCCAAGGGTAAAATATGTCATTTCTGTTTGCAAGCAAATTGTGTCACCTGAGGAAAACTTTGTATTTAAGGGCTGGTTTAGGTTTTAATACGTTGGTCCACAATTTCTTCCTGTATCTTAGTATGACACTAAATGATTTTGTAATTCCTACATAAATAAGTAGACAATTTCTTTCTATGTATTAATCAATATTATACTTTGTCCTTTTTGTCCCTTATAGTTATATAATATAATATAAATAACATTATATTCTATAACTCCTATAGAAACAGATGTGAATTTTAATTCTATCAGAACCAGAACATGAGTTCTTATTTAAGTGTTTAGTTAATAAATTTTAGTGCCAAATGCCCAGCTTTTTTAGCTATTCCGTACATACAATGCAACTACAAAGCAAAAATGGTCAGCCTCTTCCTAAAGGACAACAAGTTATATTTAATCTGGGGTATTTTAAGTTCTTCCCTTGCCAATATCAATGCTTAATACCGATACCCCATCTTTCCACAGCAGTCCACAGATGTAGCTGCAATCAAAGCACTGCAAAACGAAATCAAAGCCCTGCCCCAAATCCACGTGCTGTGTGAGATCCCAAAAGAGCAAGTGGTTTAACACAACCCAGTTAAATTTACTTGAAAACCTTTCAGGTTTCCAAAAATACATGAGCTGTTTCGAGCTCCTTTTGAACACTGTACTGGCATTGAGGGAAAAGATCCTTCACCCTCCAAGACCAACATGCCCAAACCCCAGGGAATCAACAAGCCGAGTGTTTCTCCCTGCACAGAGAAACTCGGGAGCGTTGCTGTGCTGTGAGATTTGGGAGCAGGGAAGCTGTTGAGGGGTGTTTGGGGGGTCAGACCTCGGAGGAGCTGTCGGATTGCTGGCGGGCACAGGGGTGGTGGGTGGCTCCCTGCGGGCTGTGCTCGATGGTGGAGCGGGTCTGGTAGGCGTGCTGCCGCCTCCGCTGGTTCCTGCGCAGGGATCTGCCACTGCCCGCCTGGAATTCGCTCTGCCACGGGAACAAACAGCACAAAATCAAGGAGTTAAGGATGAGTTACATGCTTAGAAGATGCCTTGTTAATATGACTGAACGTTATATTCCAATTACAAACAGGAAACCGCTGTAGAATCTTGGACGCATTGTGCCTCGTTTTAGGGCACTTCCAAGCGTGTTTTTTGGTTCAATATCAATTCTACTTTATAAAGCAGAAAGGCAGTTAGGGAAAATATGATTTTTTCTATAAAATTCCTGAAATCTCTGCATAAAATAATTCCAGCCACTTCTAAAAGTGTGGCACCTCTGAAGTTTCTCTGTTTTCACAGAATCACAGGATATGCTGAGTTGGAAGGGACCCACACGGCTCATCAAGTCCAACCCTCAGCCCTGCACAGGACCATCCCCATTTTCCACAAGTGAAAGGGAAACCCCACCATGGCTCTGCTCTTTTTCTTTCCCAGCATCTTCCCACCACTGAAGTCTCAAGGATAAAGATGTACCACTATTTGCATACTACAGACAGACAAATCACAGTTACAGAAGGAAGACAGAGCCAGAAGAACAATTAGGAGTATTGATCTTCTAAATAATTTAATAAAATTTGTTTGGTTTTTTTCTTTCTTTTAGCGCTATAACTCACCCGTTGTAAGGTGTGGGATGGCTTTCTCTTCTTTTCAACAGTGTATAAACTAATTTCTATTTCACCTTTGGCAGCTCGACATTCTTCCTGGACCCTAATTATGCACAAGAAACATCCCTTTTATTCAGTAAATCATCACATAACTCGACAGTCTCATTAATGCATGCGTAGAAATACTTGTCCTGTTGCTATAAGAAATCTGTGCACAAGCAGCATCACTCCTGGAATCACAAGGAAGCAAACTCCTTAGCTGAGCATCCACAACTATTTCTAAGTAGACCGGAATGAATTAAAATTATTTTCACTTTTTTTTTTTTTTTTAATAAAACTTCAGGGAAATGTAGTATTTGAACTACTGAAGAAAGACTGAATTGTGAAAAGAAGGAATTACCATTCTCAACTCCCCGCTCCAATCCTAATATTCCAAACAACCCAGTCAACCAACCCCCAAAGCCAACACACTTCTGAAAAATCACTTCAGGAGTATGGATTAATTAATATTATACAATTTCCCCCCCCAGCTCACTTAGCATCTTACTTGCTGATGCCTGGAGGGAGCTCATTGACCACCACCCTCCTGCTCCAGGCCATGAGGTCCCTCTCGGTGGCCATCTGGCTGCGGGGCGCGTTGTGGTGCATCTGCCGCACGCCCTCGATCTGCCCGCTCCTGCGGAGCCCCACGTTCGGGGGGGAGGCCACGTCCAGAGCCGGGCTGCGAAGGGCTGAGGGAGGCAAAAACAACCTCTTCACTTCCATAAACCATCAGTGGAATCATGCAATCAGGGCTGGGCTGGAAGGGACCTCAAAGCTCATCCCGTTCCACCTCCCTGTCACGGGCAGGGACACCACAGCTTCTCTGTGCCAGGGTCTCATCACTCTCACAGGGAGGAATTCCTTCCCAGTATCTAATCTACAATTTAAAGCTTAAGGACCACAAAAAGATTCTTTTTTGGCAATAATCACCACTTATTCTACGTGAGGTGCCTTTTCTTTTGCTCCAGGTGAACACTTTTGTGTGCTGGCCTTAGGGACATGTTTGCTGCTGGATTGAGGTATCTCCGAGATACCTGAGGCACACAGAGAATGTAATTTGTGAGGAAAGTTTTAAGGGCATTTAAGTGAACTTCAAATTAAAGTCTTTCAACTGCTTAAAGGCTCTAAAATCATCAATCTTAAATTCTATGGAAGAAGACATGAGGTTGACATCTAAAGTAACAGACTGCTGCAAGGTTTAAGTTTTCTGTTGTACCTCCATTTGTTCTGTGGTTTTAATTCTTATTTGCCGTGCCACAGGCACTGCTCTGCTCTGGGCTTCTCATCAGGTGGCACAGCACTGAAAACACACACTTTAGGCAGCAGAGACACAAAAAGGCTGCTAATAATGGAATCACTGCCATCATTGTTGTTGTTTAGCTCACCAACACAACTCCCACATGCTTAAATATGGTCAACCACACAAAAAAACCTGCAATTCATGGTTGTGCAAACCTGCATGAAAGTATTTGGCTATTTAAAGACTTTATACATACTCTAATTAGCTTACACCAGTTGGGTGATCATGTAGCAAAGTCAGTGCTCAGTGCAAGTTCTAGAAGGGAACTGCTTTAATTTCCATACCATTCATACCTGGAAATTCCTTTGTATAATGACAGGGACACACAAATAAAATGGGAACTGGGACTGCACAATACATCAGCCTATCCTATGATGCAGAGAAGACTTTGTGTGAGCTGAAGGTGCCTTCTAGACACCCTTCCTGACATACCAATTTAGAGCAAAGCAAAAGTGTATTTTCAGCATTTTGCACTGTTATTTTTCCTATTCCTTCTTGAATTTCAACACAAGCAAGTCCAAATCCAAATGAGCTTTTACAGGAAATCTACTTCAAACGTGTGTAATCAGTCACTTAACCTAGAACTAATTTATTAGCAGCTGTAGATTTCCCAAGGCTCAGGATGACTTGCAGCTCAGGTCCTCAGCATCTGCTCCCCTTCCATCAGCTGCACTCACTCAGCTCTTCACATCTGACTGAGTTACATTTAAATTTTTAATCACTTTGTGTATTAAAAATAAAATCACAGTAGCAGAACATTTACCAGGAGAATAATCTCAAGCTTTCTAAGGAAACACTAAGACAGAGCAACATGTTTATTTTATTACCACTGATGCTCAGCCTTCCGCTGCAGCAGGAAACCATTAGTCTGTCACAACACTATTCACTGACAACCTCTAATTATATGCTGTTATTTTGACATTATGCAGTTAGGAAGTATCATCTCTGCAATGATATCAATATAATACAGTGAATTTTATGTTTATTTTTCAGGAAAATGGTTTTTAACAGGAATAGTTCCAGGCTAATAGCTTCAGGTAATCAGATACAGCCCAGTCAGACACTGTGTGCCCTCAGCTGCACCTTGAACTTTTTAATTTCTCTGTTGGAATCCAGAGAACATCCAACTGCTCCCCACAGGTTAACAAGGTGTATAAACAGGAGAGAAAAGCATCCTCCAAGACACATGAACATATTTTGATCAGTACCTTCTGTGATTAAGGAAAGAACTGCTGGAGACAAGACAGGACACTGACCTCCATTGACAGAGAGGGATCTGTTGAGTGGAGGGTTTGGAGGGGTTTCTCCTTCATTAATTAGTCTCAGATCTTGTTCCCTCTGGAGCTCCCTGATCATTCCATCAAGGATACTCTCATCCTGGTCATTTGTTTGCTGCCCAATGACTTGCTCAACTACTTCACCATCACCTTGGCAAAACAAAGCCACAAATATGAAATGATTAATTTGTTATAAATTAATCTCTCTTATAAAATGATTTCTGCTTTACTAAACACCACAGAAACAATCCCATTTAAAACTCTGCACTACTATTGGTCTGCCCTGCAGAACATCTGATCACCAGCTGGCTTTCTGCTCTCACGGAATAAATGGAGCCAAAGTTTAGAAGAGAAGCTACAATAAAAACCTGAAACTCCAGAGCACATGTGAAACATAAACACAAACCCTTAGAAACAGCAGAAAGAAATTATGCTTCAGTGGGTAATAATAGAAGGTCTTTTCTGGAGATAAGCATTTTGCAAAAATTTATGTCTACAAGAAAGAAAACCCCTGTTTTAAAAAACAAAAGGTGTTTTTTCCATGTCTTTCTCACCTTCCTGGTTCCTTCCTCACATCCACAGTTACACTGAGGTTAATGGGACAGTGCTTTAAGCATCTGCTATATCTGGGAGAAGCCCACAGATTGTACAATGTTCTTGTTTCCAGTCAAGTTGACTCCAGACACCTCCTTAGTGCCACAAACTCACCTTATTTCTTCTTCTACCTTTCTACTGAATTTAAACCACTAATATATAAATCCTTACAGCACCACCCCACGGAGCTGCTGCTCAATCCTGTGCCATACATGTATTACTCAGGAGGTTTAGACAGAATACCATTAGCTACATATCCCAGCTGAGGAATGAGCTGCTCATCCTTGCAATTCTCCCTCCCTGGGACCAGGCGCTGGAATCTCGTGGGATGAGGATTTCCATCAACATCCACCAGGAATGGAGGAGGCATCAGATGTGGAGCCTGTTGGGTCTGTTCATCCAACACGTAGTTATTGGCATCACGGATCAGAGGCCTGTAATCCGTATGGAAGAACATCTGATCTGGAATCTGAAAGAAAAGCAATTTAGGGAATGAATCAATGGCCATTTGCAGCTGTCTGGCTGCTCTGGAATGGCTCCATACCATAAACCACAACTCCTGCACTCAGGAGCAGCAGCAGGAATGTTGTGACAGAGAACAGATTCCTACCACAAATGTAGTTTATTACCAAGGCCTGATGCAGAAATTCAAGAGTAAAATAGGCCAGAAGAGGTGAACAGAGAGAAGTTAATGCTTTGCTCCCCTGTCTAAGATTCTCTTTTCTAAATCTTTTTGATTTAGGTAAAAAGCAACTGCTTCATGATCTAATTATTATTTTGTGTGGGGCAGGGTGAGGGAAGAAATTTTAACACAAATACTTTTGAGACAAAATCAGGTCAAGACAGGGAAGAGTTTAAAATTCATTCAACCCACCTTTTCATAATATTTATTACATCCAAAACCAAATAGTAGCAGATGTCCATGAGAGTCTGTGCAGGCAAAATGCTGCCCATCTGGTGAGAACTTGCAATCAAAAACAGCTCCGTGGCCTTGGCCCTCAATCTGGATCAAGCACAGAACATTCCCTTCACAACCATATATTCACTGTAAGAGCTTTTTTACAAACATTTCACCTGTGCTCCAACATGTATTTCACACCCATTCTGTAACCTCTCACCTCGCTCAAGACTAATTTGCACTTTTGTGTATTAAAGTTAAACTGAACAACGCTGTAAAACTTCACATTTTCTCTTTGTTCTGAAATTTCAGCACAACTTTTAATGCACGTTCTGAAACAACTCCCTGGAAATCTGTGTTTCATCTTAATGGCAGACACAGGGCAAGCCCACGCTAAAGATCCCAGACCTGTGCTGGCTCTGTAGGTGTACAATGAAATCTGCTTTTGTGTCAAGACCAGTTTTAAACAAATATGAAAATCAAACTCCCTGATCCTTCTTACCATGTTGAAGTAATTGCGAATTTTTGTTCCTTTGTCTATATCCCAAACAAAAATATTCCCATCATGGCCCGCCGAAAGCACAATCCTTTGGTCAAAGGGGTGAGCCTCCAGAACAAACACTTCATCATCATGACCCTACAACGACAGCAGGGGGGGAAAAGAAAGTTGTGTTTCTCCATGTGGTACCTCCAGATGTGTTGGTAATTAGGGTGAGGACATCTCAGATCAGGGAGCAGCTCAGTACACTGGATCTGGGACTGGAGCTGTACTTGGACAACACTCGTGCCAGAGGTTTGGCATTGTCACTGCCCTGACTGCAGCTCAGCACTGCTGACATGGGGAGGAAGGAGAAATCAGGGCACAAATGGAGCCTTCAAAAGGGCTCCTTGTCAGCCAGAAATCACCAGGAGTTTGGCCATCAGCTCTTTTCCCCGGGATACACCCTCCTCCCAACAGGCAGGGCACAGCTGGATACTTCCAAGACCAAACACTCCTCGTCAGGGGGAATGATGACACAGTTTAGCCTCAGATCAATCTCAGAGCTGAACTATATCCATTTGGGATTGCCCCCTGGAATGTTACTCACGGATAAGCTATGGAGAAGCTGCCCTGTGGACGAGTTCCACACTTTGAGAAGGAAGTTGTTGACTGCAGTGATGACAGTGGCATCATATCGATCCCAGGCCACCATGGTGACCTTCAGCTTAGTCACCTTGTCCTCCCCAGATGCCACATTGTTTCTAAGGAAATCAATAAGTTAAAAAGGAATAAATCAGTAACTGCATATGGAAACATTTCCCAGTGCTAATTCAGTATGGAATTCAGGGAGGATAGATGTGACTGTGACTCTGGCTGAGGTAGGAGAAAGGATGGCTCTGTGGTGATAAAAACAGGATACAGGAAATATTCAGTGCCACTAAGATTTATAGATCTCTATGTCCTTAAAAAGGACATTTTGTCCTCTGTTCTGAAGCCACCACCCTCGCCTACCCCAATTTTTCCTTCCAAGCTCTTCAGATCTATTAAGCTTTTTCCCACAAGGTATTTTTATCAGTCATTAATATCAGTAAACTCCACAAAGAGCAGGAACCTGTTAAATAAATCCAAATCACACCTCTGACAGCAAACACTGCAAATGTAACCATATGAAACATAGAGAATTCTGCCAAGGAAATGCCTAATGGATTTCTGCTCTCTGTTGTTGTGCATATCCAGTTACAAGGCACTTACAGAAGTCACTTGAGGATCTCAAAAAGAAAAACTCAAAACCCTAATTGAACCTGAGAACCAAAACACCACATTTCACCTCTTACTTGAAAAATTAAGGAAGAAATACAATGTTAAGAAACATTTTGGATAGATACGTATTAGCATGTGATGTGATCAGTGGGGTTCTACTAAAACCTCTTTTTGTGACATAAACTGTTTGACTTTCTTACTACATATGTAAAATACTAAATATTCCCCAACTATTAGGTAGGGAACCACCCATGTATTAATATTTTCTTTGGTGGGCTAATTAAATGTGTAAATTAACAGGCAGAGCCACAGCATTGTCAATACACAAAAAACATGCACAGAAATTAACTCAAAATGGCAGTAAATAAACAGTTTTCAATACGATGGAGGATTTAGTTTGCATGTAAATGTGGCCACGAGGTGTGTTCTGCTTGGTTTGCTTTACCCTGTCATTTTAGTAGCCATATCCAGGACCACACTCTTCCAATCATGCTGATGGTAGTGCCAGATTCTTGCTGTTCCATCTCTGCTTCCACTGACAAACCTTAAGCTGGGGAGTAAAGAGTAAAAAAGCCATGAAATTCCAAATAAGGATGGTCTAAAACCCACATGTACACAAATATACAGAGATATACTGGAAGTGTGTAGCTGTGTGTCACTGCTTCTCTTCCTTGTGTAGTTCCAATTTTCATATCAGATACTGTACAAAAGAGTTTACAACATTAATTACATTTGGCTCCAGCAGGCAGATGGCCTTGGAATGACTTCAATGTCGTAATTCATCCGAGCTGCACATTCCCTGTTTCATGACATCAGCAAATCCCTGGAGCAGCTCAGAGTGGCAGCAAAGAAAGAGCAACTGTGTGCCAGGAGTGTGGCATAAATTACAGTACATTAACTCAGGGAGGGGGTGAAGACAGAGAAAGGAAAGAGCCAAATTTACAAGTAGGTAGCTCTGACTGGGAAGCTGAACATGAATATTTTAATTTTTAAACTCCTCTTTGCTTAAAAATTTCAAGCATCCAGCACATGTATTTAACCACATCAGAGTGTTTGACCATCAATGTCATAGAGATCATTTCTGTTGTGAAACTGGAAAAGAGCTCCTCAAGTAACACATTTTCACAGGATGGCCAACACCTTTAAAAGCATGTTCCATTTATACACAAAATTACAGTTCAAAGGCAAATCTACTCAATTTTATTAAGTGATTGATTGACCCTTTTCAGTTTCCCTGAACTGAATCTTTTCGTTGTGACAAAAAAGAGTTTAAAAATGCTTTTGACAAATTTATTTTCCTCTTATTTTTACTTCTTTATATTAAAATAAAAAGGAAACTACTTTTTCATTCAAAGCATCACTGTAGCATATAATTATCAGTGATTATATGACCTAAACCCTCTGACATGGCTTGGAAGGAACTGGTAGCACAATTACAGCACCACATTCCCACATAATTTCATGTGACAAAGATCTCCAAGTACAGGTGCAAAGCAGCAGTTTGGAAGGTTCCTGCTTCCACACATCCCTTAAACCTCCTGCCCAGCAAAATAAGGAAATAGGAACAAAAGCTGGGAAAAAAAAATCTAAATTAAATTCTAACTTTTGCTTTAAATTACATTTATTATAATGGTCTCACTCCACAAGTAACTCCCTGTGTGGGAGTTACCTGGGAACCAAGACACTCCTACAGAAAAGGACACAAAATTTGGGTTCCAATTTGCTATTTTAAAGAAAAAAACCCAACTAATTAAAAGCATAATTACAGAATTTTTTTGTTGTTACAGCAGAGGACAATGAATTGGAGCTTGTGGATATGACACACATCTTGCAACACAGTTTGTCCAGGATTAATCAGAGCCCACAGGCAGTTTTCCTGTTGTGCCAAATTTTCCATGAAATGTTCTTTGGGCAATTAAATACCAACAGTCTCAGGTGCAAATCCCAGGACAGCCACTCACCTGTCCCCGTTGTTACAGAACTGGACTGCAACCACCTTGTCCTGAAGAGGAAAACACAGCAGTAAGTGCTTTGTAAGCTGAAACACACACCCTAAAAGTTCTCAATTAGTTGATTCTTGATTAGTTTTTATTTAGCAAACTGTATCTTTCCTACAACAGTCTTAAAAATTCACGTACAGAGAAGTTGTATTTAAAGCTAAAACTTCCCCAGACTTGCTGTGTTAAACACTCAAACAGAAAACTTCAGAGAGGTGATGGTTTCCTGCAATTTTTAGATCTAATATTAAAGTGCATCAAAAAAATTTAATCCAGAAAACGCAAACCTTGGTTTTATTTCCACTTATAAGCTGTTGAGAAACAAATGTTACGTTTTAGACATGGGTTTGCCTTTTTTTTAATTTGCTAAATACTTGTGTTGGCTCCAGGCACTTGTATCCTTACTCCCACTGGTGTCTCCAGCTCCTGAAAACCTATCTGGGACAGAGTGGATTTAAAAACTTAAAGGAATTACAGCTCCTTCCAAACCTGCTCCATAGAGAAAACACTGTTTTGTGAGCAAAATACTTGTTAGATGTGTTGGTTTGGAGATTTAAATGGGACACCCAAGACTCCCACTTAAGTTCAGTGAATCAATTTAGACCTCAGGCTGTAAAGTGGGAAGTTTGAATTTTTCTGGGAACCCTTCTGCATTACCTGAAAAAAGGTGCTTCTAAGCTTGATTTTCTAAAGGAAATTTCCATCATGATCCAAACTTTGACTGCACACTCTAAAACCCGAATTACTTTGTTTTTCTTGTTATGTGGATCTGTGGTCACAACTGAAGTTAAATATTACTCAGCAGGAAATTTAATAGGAAAAAAATAACATGGTGCATTAAAACTGCTTTAATTCCTCATTCTGACTCAGACTTTTTTCAGGAATATGGGAAAATCACCCGATCCCTCAGTTTTCTGGGGGAATAAAATACATAAAGCCTATTTTGCACAAACCTCTTGCCTCAAAGGGATTTAAAAACAGTCATCCCCCAAAATTTCCAGGCATTTAAACACCACAGTGTTGAGAACCAAATACATTCTAGAGAGTTAATAAATCAAATGAGATGTAAAACCCCAAGTTCCTGAAATTAGGTGAAGTGGGGGGGGGGGGGGGGGAAGATTTGCCTCCTGATTTGCCTCTTACCGTGTGAGATTCCAGCTCAGCCATTTTCTCTGGAGATTCTGAGCCCAAATAATAAATTCTTATCACGTGGTCAGTGCTGCCTGTTGCAATGAACATGCCACCTAAGACAGAGAGTTTTCCATGAGAAGGAAAGTCATCCAAGGAATAACTTCTTTTACCTTTGTTTATTTAGATTTGCTGCTTTCTCATCAAAGCAGCAAACTCGTTATAAACAGAAAATTTCAATGTAAACAGGTAGATATAAAATAATATATTTAAGTGCATCTTCCATTCTATTTGACACAAAACAGAGAAATTATTGCTGAATCAGGAGTTAGTGATTGTTGAGACACTGGGAAAAAGCTCCTTAAGTAATACATTTTCACAGGATGGCCAACACCTTTTGAAAGTACATTCCATTTATATACAAAATTACACTTCAAAGCCAAACCAATTCAATTTTATTAAGAGACTGTTTGCCCTTTCCAGTTTCCCTGATCTGAAATTTTCCACTGTGATAAAAGTGTTTAAAAATGCTTGTGACAAACTTACACTCTTAGTCTCACTTTCCTTGTAATTTCTTTACAATATTGCCCAAAAAGGGCACTGTTGTGTGATTTACTGCATTTGAAATGGGTTTAGTTATTTCAGGAGTTCTGGTTTGAAGAAAGAAACGTGGCTCTAGAAGAGCTCTCCATTCCAAAAAGGCAAATTTCATGAGAAATTTTCACTGTAAAAATATAAAAAAGTATAAAAATATAAAATATCTCCGATGTGCAAAACAAAAGACTTTCAAGCCTTTGAGTTGGTCAAGATATTTTAGCTTAAATTATAGGAAAAAAAGAGAAAAAGCAACTTGAGGCAAACATTTGGCATGGAAAATTTCAAACAATCCCAATGTGACAGAGCTAAAATTAACTGGAAAAGGGTTTACTAGTATCTGTATTTAAAGAGAAGTAGCAGAACTGTCACCAAAGGACCCAAGTCCATGGAATACCTGACTGGACACGTACCAGAACTGAAGGATGAACAGGAGATCTGAACACCAGGTCTGGACCTCTCTGCAAATTTTACAGGACGATCCCTACGTGCAACAACACAACATTTTTACTTTTCACTGCTTTATTCAACAAAAACATCTCCCTGCAGCTCAGGCTGGGGTCAATATGCTCACCCTAAATCTCTTTATATCACAATTCTCACCTAAGTTTCCTAGAACTTTTCATTTGAGGCATTCTTGTCCTTAGTTGAGTAAGAAAACCATAATTTTCTAAATTGAAAGGAGTATTTAACTGATTTATCATAATACTC
This sequence comes from Platyrinchus mystaceus, assembly GCA_035041135.1. Lineage (NCBI taxonomy): Eukaryota > Metazoa > Chordata > Aves > Passeriformes > Tyrannidae > Platyrinchus > Platyrinchus mystaceus. The sequence continues at coordinate 1,173,291 of JAWWLV010000158.1, forward strand.
ACCAATTCAAATCTATTTAAAACAGAACCTGCCAAACCATTTGTCTGATGGCATTTATTAAATATGGGTTTGGCGACACAGATGCATGTTCCTCTGATTAATAGCAAATTATTTCTTCTGCCATTTTGGACAAGAATTTATTCCTAAACATAAAAGCCGGAAGTTCTTCCACAACTTTGCCTTGCAAGGCACAAAACCCCAGAAATAAAAACCCCAATCTCTGCCTCCCCTCTGGGTTCCAACGCCAACAGAATCCCTGTCCCCCACACCAGTTTACTGAGCAAGAAAACACCCTTATTTAATTATCTCAGCATTCCTCTCCAGGCCAAAACTCAAAATAAATCCCTCCTCGAGTCAAAATAATTAAAATTATCTAAAGAGTCTTACTTAAATTTCATGGTGTTCGCATGCCACTGCCAGAAACAGATTGTTCCGTCGGCACCAGTGGAGGTGAGGTATCGTGTTGTTCCTTTCCTTGCTGGAGAGAACTAAAAAGAAAGTTGGAACAATTAAACCAGCTAATTTCTTTCTCTTCTTTTGTGCTGGAGACCTGTAAAGGATTTTTTTCACTCTCATGTGAGCTTTCTCCCCAGGAGAACGGGGAGCAGGGATAGGCACAGAATCTGAACTTCCATGAAAATCAAGCTGAGCAAACGGAAAACACCCACATTTTGAGTAGGAATTTCTTATTTCTACCACACAAAGGAGAGTAAATGGGAGAAATGAAACAAGCAATGGGGTATCAAGATGAAGAAATAGTTCTTTCGAGGACAGAACTGGATCAAACATGGCAAATAAAATGATTCCTGCATCCCAATGAAGAATAGCAGCACAGCAGGATTCCCACTCCCTCCCTCTTCCTGAATGTTTCCTCTGCCTCTCTAAGGAGTGGGAAAGCTTTTCATTCTTAATTTCATAACTGCAGCAATGCCTTTAATCCTCTGGCTACCTGGTAATTTGATAGAGGAATTGTTTCCTCTATTTGCATTGTTTGCACTGTTTCCTCAAAAAGCCATCACTGATTTTATTCTAAAGGATCAGAGTTTACAAAAAGCTTGTAAGGAACGTATATATGTACAGATATATATATATAATACACACACATATGTAAACAAATAATATACTAATTATAAAACCAGGTTGCAAAATAAGTTTCCAAAACAATCACCTTAATATGGTTGAAATCAGACAAAATTAGAAGTGTAAGGGGGAGAAACAAAGCTCCTGGGGACCACTGGCATGATGGAGAAGCCTGTGCTGAATCCAAGGAAGCACAGCTCCCAAAGAGAGGGATTCTGAGCTAAACAGCCCCCCTCACTCTCCTCTCTATGTGCATAACCTGCCAAATTGCAGGGAATGATTTTCTTTTTCATCCTGGAATTTTGATTTTTGGAGGTTTCTGGCAGTTGTGTTGTTTTTTAAAGAAAATCTGTGCTTGCTACAAAACCCAGAACAGCTCCTTATGCTACAAGTTAAGATAGCAAAGAAACAAAAAACGTGGAATAAGGAATTTTAGCTAATTCTTCCGAAAAATAAATGTCCTCTACGAACACAGGACTGTTGGCTCAGGTGCCGTGCCAGGACCAGCACCAAAGACGCCAGTTACAACTCCTGAGCTCACTGAGAGCACCAGATCTATCATTTTCTAGACCCAAGGAAGCAGCAGTGGGATCCCCCAGCTAAAGGCCCATGGATGCAGCAGGATGAAGTAGCAGCGAATTTCCCAAGAAAAACACCCTCAAGTCGGGACAAACCTCCGCCACCAGAGACAAAATGATAAATTTTATCTCGGATTGCCAATCTCCTATCACCATTTTAACCCAAACTTAATGGTCCCTCACCTGTATGGAAGTGATGGAGGCTGAGTGGCCCTGCAGGACGGCGAGGGGGGCGCAGGTGCGGAGGCACCACACCCGCACCACCTTGTCGCAGCTGCCCGCGGCCAGCAGCGTGTTCTCGTAGTTCACGGCCATGTCCGAGATCTCGGCCGAGTGCCCCCGCAGGGTGGACAGCAGGCGCCCGTCATCCGTCGCCCAGATCTTCACCAGACAGTCATCTGAGCCCTGGGAACACAAGACATTCCCAAAGATCGCCTAAATCCGGGCACATGGCACGTGTGGGACTGTGGGTGGGCAGGGATCTCCACCACCGCGAACGTGCCGGAAGCACTTCAGTGGGATTGCGCTGCTGTATTAGGAATAAATTCTTTACTGTGAGGGTGGATATTGGGAAGGAATTCTTGGCTGTGAGGGTGGGGAGGCCCTGGCACAGGTTGCCCAGAGAAGCTGTGGCTGCC
>JAWWLV010000158.1:1175752-1191565 GCA_035041135.1 Platyrinchus mystaceus
ACACCTTCCACTAGCCCAGGTTGCTCCAAGCCCCGTCCAACCTGGCCTTGGACACTTCCAGGCATCCAGGGGCAGCCGCAACTTCTCTGGGCAACCTGTGCCAGGACCTCCCCACCCTCACAGCCAAGAATTCCTTCCCAAAATCCCATCTAACCCTTCCCCCTTCACCTGAAGGCCATTCCCCCTTGTCCTGTCACTCCAGGCACAGGGATTAACATTAACAGATAAAAATGCATCATTAATTTGAAAATTCTACTAATTTTTAAATGTGCCCAACAAAAAGCAAGGGCAGTACCACAGAAATGGATGCTACTGTATTCTGAAGAAAATCTTAAATTACTAGTCATGCATTCACTGACAGACCACAAATTCTAGAAGGTAAATTTAGCATAAAACTAACTTGCAGCTGAAGTAAGTTGTGTCTGCATCTCAATCAGTGAGTAAGAGGCTGTTGAGGGACTCATGAAACAAGGAAATCAAACCAAGCCAAGCAATCGTCCAAAAAAAAAAAAAAATCCAATTTTTAAACTTACTGTAAAAATTCTCCTCCCACTGCGGTCAAAGGCGATACAATAAACAGATGAGAGGTGCCCCAAAATCCTCTTATGCATCTTCATGTGTTGGTAGGTGGATGTTGGGAACAAGTGGCTGAAACGGCCACATCCAGTTAATTGCCTGGCAGACAGGATGTGAACTGGGAGGGAAAAACAAAGCAGAAAGAAAACTGAGACATGAATTTTTGTCTAGAACTCAATGTAAATAAGTATTAAATCAAATATAATGTTCCTTAACAACTTTATTACTATAATCTATAAATCTGAGCCTCTTCCACCTTATCAGAATGTTCTGTATGATGTTATAAAAAGAAATCCCACTCCTGACAAATACCCACCACACACTGCACCTGCTTCCTCACCAGAAATTACAGCAAAATTAAAAGTTCCCACCACAAGTGGGAGTTGTTCCAATGTTCAATTCATGAACAGGTACAGATACAGTTACTCTACATGGATTTGGGAAATCTGCTTTATGGATATTAGATGTTACTAATAACAATTGCAAGACATTGAGTTTTATAATATAATAATTTTTTATTTTAAGTGCTTTCTTGGGGATAAAAATCTTTCTCTGGAATGGCTTCTAGATCCTATGTGATAGTCAAGAGTCTTCCATGTGTTCAACATCAACATCACTGCATTCCTTATGGCTGTGGAATTGAAGAATAAGAAATATGTGGCACTGATGGAAAAGTCCCACTCAAAAGAATGGCAAGTACAAGAAGAAAACTGCAATACCCAATCACTTCCCATTGCTACAGACAGAAATCCTTCCAAGAACAGCCTGAAATCTAAATCCACAAAAACATCAGGTAAAAAAGCCCATCTTTGATCTGATCCATGATTTTAGCTCATTTTGAGATATTTTATTCCACCAACCCTCCATTACTATTTCCCCCGACCGATCCTCATTCATAGCACATGAACTTTGGGGTTTAAAGTTTGGAGAGGTTTTTCCAATGGCACTTGAGGCTCCAACACTGCTGGGCTGGTGGGTTTGTGGAGTCCCTGCGATAGCAGATCCTCCAGAGAAACTCCTTATCTTGCCTCCTGCACCTTGAAGTAGGTTGGGCTTAACAGGAGCACCACGAAGCTCCTTAGAGCCTTTCAACCCCTTAGTTTAAAAGTACAGTGCAAAACTCAACCCATTCTTTAATTGTCTCATTGTATTGTTCCCAATCTCCACAAAAAAAAGATTATGGAATACAGTAAAAAAATTAATCTACAAAGTCAAGAAGTGCCATTTCAAAGGGTTGTTACAAACCTGTAAGTCACTTGTGTAAATTTGTATCATTGAAGCATCTATTAATAAATAAACTTATTTCAGCTTTACAGAAAGTATTTTTGTGTCAAATTTGGAAATTTAGATTATTTTTAATCACTCAATGCACTTGAAACACAACACATGAGGGAAAAAAGCTGCATAAAAGACACTTGCAAAAGCCATCAGGCTGCAGCTTAACCTCACCTTCAGTCAATATTTGCTTTGCATGTAAAAACACATATTCAGCAGTACTAAAAAGCAAAACACACTAAAGCAAATTAATTTACTATCTACCTACTGTTGAATTGCTGCCTGACATTATACAGGGCTGTTAAACAAAACTGTCTCCTCAAGCAAAGTAAAAATGAAATTTTTAACCTTTTTTACACCTCTAACACAGAGATCCTGGAGTGCTAAATGCTCTACAAAGGTGCCTCAGGTTTTCCTGTACGTTATTTTATTTACTATGCAAGTGTGACAGCTTAAAAGCTGAATTTTTAAAAATATGAAACCTCCCTGTCCCCCCACCCTGTGGACCCTGTGTGCCAACAGAGGGATGGAGTCATTCAGCAACCTGGCAATTCTGCTGTGCTTTTCAGTGCTTAAAGCCTTTAAATACATATATATTTATAGATTTAAATACATAATAACAGTGTATCTGCCTTTAAGCAATTTCAAACAGCTCTGAATAATGTTTTAGCCACACAAAGAACTGTGTGAATCAAAAAGGTATATTCACATTTCAAAATATTCCAAATAATCGCAGTATTTTCTGTGTCTCCATGCAATCCTTTTGAACATTTACCACTGATTTTTGGTGTAAATCACATGAAGGAAACACTAAAAAGTAGAAAGAATATTCAGGCACCTAAATCCCAGCCTTGGCACCTCATTTTTCCGGTGGATTCCCAGCCTTGCAATCAATTCAGCTCCAGCGGATATGAAAGTGATTTCACTTTTTTTTCCCTGTGTTTATTTCCCTATTTGCACAATGAGGACAAAACTCCTCAATCTCCCATGGATAATTACAAAATAAAAAGCCCTGTTTATGAAATGCTTCAATCAAGACACACACAGAATTTTTGTTGTGCCATGAGGAGCAACGACTTTATCAAAGCATCTTTGGGCAAAAAAACCTATCACTGTTTCAAAGGGACAAAAAAAAACCCATCCCCAATTCCAGTTCTTAGGAAGATTAATACACAATATCTAAATAGGGAATTACCCCCACATGACAAAAATCCCTGTGAAGTTTCCTTTCTTCAGCACAATGAAGTCCTTGTACCCCTAAAGCCCCAAAGCATTAAAAACCAACCATTCCCACCCGGAGAAACAGCAACTTAGTAACCCTAAAAGATTTTAGCAACCTATCTAATTAACTGATGTATTTCATGCCATACTGGGTGTAAAAGATGCACCTGCTCGAATTCTTCCTCTCCCTACAAACCCTTGTGTTGCTCCACTTTTTGCAAGGAAAACTAAGAAAACAGGAAACTGGTGCAAATGTTTGGTTTAAAACCAGTTTCTCAAGGGTGATGAGTTTACATCAGACTGTTTTATCCTCTGCAATAAGCACTGTAACTTTGGAAAGAAGACTTAAATTGCTCTCATAGCAGGGCCGGAGTGAGCAAAGATTGGGTACCACTCACAGAGTGTGGGAGAAACACAGATCAGGATTTCATGAGAGCACTGGGAATTAAATCTAGTTGGCTCACACGTGGAAAATATCTTCTCAGAGTGGCCACAAAGACATCTGGACCCAGGAAAAGCACTGAAAGCACGATGTGTTCCAGCTCTGGGAGCCACTGACCTCATGGAACTCATTTACAGCACGAGACACCATCGATTCCTGACCTCATCCAAGCACTGCTCTTTGGCACGGCCAAGGTAGCTGGATCACCTTGACTGTGAATTTCCATCCAGCTCAAATGCTTGTTCACTGAGACTGTGCTTTCTGCTTCCAAATTCTGTGTTATTTTCACTAACACGTTACCTACAGAAAATTTTCATCCTCAGGTTAGAGCAGCTCGTAAAGAGCAAAAACAACCTTCTTTCTGATCTGCTTTGAGTTGCCTCCAAAAAACAAAGCTCTGACAAACTGAAGTAGCAACAAAAGCAGGTTTATCAAAGGGGAATAACTCCCAATGCTGAGGTACTGCATGACCAGTCTTTCCACTTGCTGACTGGGAGAGCACAAACAGAGCCCTAAAAATCCCATGACTGCAAAACCTGCCCAGAAAGGCTCGACCAGACCATCTCCAGTGTTCCCCGTGTTGTCCTGGCAGCAGGAAGCTCTGCCAGTGTTTTCCCTCCCTCTCCCCACCCAGCACATCCCCACAGACTCAACTCACAGACACCACATCCCTGGGAACAACTTCCACAGATCAGCACTTTCTTGGACACTTCCCCAGGCAGAAGATTCCCAGCTCTGCACAAACACGCTGGGAAAAGGCAACACTGATTTCCTGCTCCAGTTCCACCAGACCTTTATTTTGGAGTACAGACCCCAAGGTCCCATCCCAACCAACCCCAACCACATGGAAAGGCAAACCACTGCAGCTACCAGCTCTTCCAACTGGACCCTCCCCATTGATCCCAGCTGGACCATCAGTGATCCTGTTCTCCCAGCAGAACAACACACTTATTGTGGAAAGCTTAAATCCTTATCACTGGAAGGGAAATGATATAGGAAGACTTTCAGCTGCTCGTTCTATACCTTATTTACCAGTTCACACAGGTAACAGCACAGTCATCTCATCTCACTCCTGAACACACATGACCATGGGTGTCTTTTCCTTCAGCCCAACTCCTTCAGCAAGTAATTCCAGAAAACTCCCTCTGACTGAGCCAGCACAGTGTGGGAATTCATGGTTATGCCAAAATGCCAAAGCGGTCAGACATTACTCTTCATCTTGTATTTAAAACAAAACATGCTGGCAGGAAAAAACACCCATTTTGCACAAATATATATAGAATTTTGTGACTTCGACTTCAGAATTAACAATGAGGGATCCCCAAACCAAACTCCTGCCTTAAGTATAGCCAGCTCCTTGTTTTAATCTTCATACACATTTTCTTCTCTTACTAGTAGTTTATTTAGCTACACCAAGCAGGGCTGTATTCCTGTATTCTTCCAGGAATCAATACTTACAAAAACTAATTCCTGGCTATAAAAGACCCTTTTCCATATAATATCTTTGTATTTATTAAAAAAGCAATTAGGAAAACACCAAACACAAGAAATTACTCTGTTCTTTAAGTCACTAAATAATCACCAAGCTAGCAGCACAAACTGCTTTTCATGTTTTGCCATGAAAACAACACAAATGCTGAAGCCCAACCTGCCAGGTTGGTTCATTAATAATACCACATATTCCAAAAACACACAGTCTGTTGAAAGAACTGATCCAAGAAGCCATACAGAAATACAGCTGTAGAAGTTGTGTGCAATAAATCCACAATCTAGGTTATTAGTAATCCATCAGCACAACTGCTCACAATAAAGTAACTGCAGAACCAGCCTAAAATAATAAATACAAAGATATGGTAAAAAAAGAAAATTGCCATCACCATCCCTCTACCTCCAAAGGAAGGAGTGTGCACATCTGAAAGGATTCCCTGACAAACCAGCAAAACATTTGCACAAACAGAGATAAAATACTCCAAGAAGAACCAAACCAGGATCTACAATTATGCCTGCAAGAACCAAACTTGTTTGCTATAAAAATAGTTAACCAAAGTTCAGACCATACAAGGAAAACACTTCAGTTTAAATAAAACAGAGCAGCTCTGTGATGAGATGTCAGCTGAGAGCCCACATATTTTTACACAAGTTCTTTATCTGTGTGGACAACTGAGTCTGAAGTAACACAAATGTTGCTTTGGTGATTATTTCCTTTTTGGAGAGGGATGTTGCAAGCAGTCTGTTTTCTGTCATAATCAAATTAAAAGGAATTCCTGAGTCTAAAAAGCTCCCTGGGAGCCAGACACTTTGTTCTGGCTAAGACTCCTGTGATGATTCTAGGATTCCATGCTCCTATCCTATAGGCCATGCCTATCCAAACCTATAAACAAATGTATATATTATGTAGGTGTATCATAAGAAGATATTCAAACCTGTTGCCCTCCAAACAAGTTGACATGCAAAGCTTTGGAAAACATGTCTACACACATTGTGGGAGATCCAAGCCTGAATAACACAAAAACCATTCTACTCTTAGGGAGAAATCTATTCTAGATTAATTCATGGTGTAATGTTAAAAAACAGATTAATGCAAATCCATAGCAGTGTTTCAGTCAGTGAGAGCAACTTTCAGCAGGATAGGAATAAATATATAGGGGGGGGAAAAAACCACCTTATGCAGTTCCAAACTCACCCACGTTTGGAGGCTTCCCGTAGTTCACGGGCAGTTCTGGGGGTCGGCCCCTGTGCAGAGCTGCAAAGGCAGAGCCTTTCCATAGCGTGTGTCTGAAGTCTGCACCACAGAGAGAACAGAAATCATCAGTAAATTAAATAATCAGGAGATCAAGCACTGCTCCCAGCACCCCAGAATAAGACCTGCCTTGTTAAACAGTTTGCCAGAGATCTATCACTTAAAGCTACTCTGATTTCCAGTTCCTAAGCAATATCACTGTAAATGGTTTCAACTTATTTTTGGTTAATTTGGGTGACTAGTGAGTCTAAATTAATGGAAAGAAAAAGAATTTTAAAAAAAAATCTTTGGATTGAGGCAGGACTGAGCTTTGCCATGTTTTTAGTCCTGCAAATCCCAACACTGAAAGCACCTCTGCTTAGGAACTGTACATTTGAGAATACACACACACACACACACACACACATTTGCTCCCTGAAAGTGGAGAAGTGAGTTTTTTTCCAATAAATCTGTTGTCCTGCAATTGGTGGCAACATGCCCTCCTTTCAGATTGTCCTCTGTACCCCAACCCCCCAAAAAATCATTGTTTTAAAGTGAAGACTGCTTTCTTTAAAGACTCTCCAGCTCTCTGCTGCCAACTGGCCTTGGAGAGCCTCCTCTCTAGAACAATAGTGATTTTTCTGAGTGCCTCAGAAATTAGACCTGGATTTCTTCCATTTCTGGCCATCTGGAAGGAGACAAATGAGCTTCCACAGTGAGTTAGTAGTGAAACAGAAGGACAGTGCCACAGGTTGGTGGGTCTGTGTAGCACCATGTACACTTCTGAACATCAAGAGCACAAGTTTAGGGGACTCAGAGCTCCCTGAGAGCACCTTCTGATTAAACCCCAAACTGCAGCCCAGAGTATTAAATGATACTCATTAAAAACAGCACTCAAGACTTCCCAAAATAGATCCATCCACCTCAGAAGTTCTCCCTGCATAAAAATGTTTATTTTCTCTCCATGTTTTGCTGCTGTTTTCTGCAAACTGAGTGTGAAATGAAGAAATGTTTCTCCACAAACCTGAAATTCTCCACCCAATTACAGCAAAGCACAGGCAAAACAAGACTCAGTCCCAAAACTCTGGGTGTTTGCAAACAGCACATCCCTCCAGGAGACATCCAATGGATCAGCAGAATGCCACAGTCCTCGTTAGCACCAGTGTGACTTCACAGGATGCAGGGAATTAAGTGCTCAATGCCACCAAAACAGGAAGGTCCTGCTGTCCCATCCCTCCTCCTCTGTCAGGATGATGCTACTGTGTCACCTCCAGCCCTCTGATCCTTTTCCACCAACTCATTTAATTCACTACAACAAATTTTGCAACATTTCAGCTCCCTGAATCAGCACATCACAGGATCAAGGAAGTTCTGGCTCCTCCAGAGAGGAAGTGTCAGGGGCATGGAGTGAGGAGGGAAGGGAGGAATCACTCTCCAATGATGGCTCTCAGATCTGTTTAGTTTTAACACAAAACCGCTCTCAGGATCATTCTCTCAAGCAGAGCAGTTTTTCAAAGGGAACAGAACTGTTCATGAAAGGACTGGGGGCTTTCAAATTAACTTTAAGCAAGGACAAGCAGGAATTGTCACTGAAGAATCAGCCTCACCTTCTCCCATGCCCTAAATGCTGCCCCAAATCCCACCTTGTCCTGTGTCTGCACAGCCAGGGAATCAAATAATGGAAGAAATAAGGCTCACAAATTGCCCAGCAAAACACATTGACTGCTGGGTGATTTCAGACACAGATATGTGCAAATGTATACAAAAAAATGGCATTTTTCAGATGGATCAAACCCCTAATCCAGTTCACATCATTTACACAACCACCACTCCAACACACTGGGGAGAGGAGGCAGAGAAAGCAAGTGACAAGATCAGGCAAGAATTGCTTAAAATGGCACTTTCAACCACAGAAATATATCCAACAGGGCCAGCAATAACTGCATTTCAGCAGCAAGAAAGCTGGCAAGCACAGGAGACAAAGCAGGGCTCATCAAACACACAGATAGCACAACTTGAATCGGAACAAGAGGGTTTTGATCATTAAAATGGGATTCAAGCACAAAGAAATGGAGACTCACCTTTTGCTGCCCTCAGGAGAGACTGGCGCCCGACACCCAGCAAAGTCTGCACCCCTAAAACACTCTGGGGGATTTCCTTGTCTAAGAGGGGTCCAAGCCTCTCACAGATCCTAAGAAGATAATCCGGAGGGATGTGTGCATTGACAGCCACCTAAACACACGAACAAGGCAGGCGTTTATTTTTGCTTCTCCTGGTATTTCTTGTTTCATAGTCAAGCGTAAAGTTACTGAAATAGAGTCTAAAAACCCCTTCAAAATCAATTATACCAAATGTTAAAGTGATGTGGAGCGTTGAAAAAGTCAGACCAGAAACTTCAGGTTCTAGCAGCTTAATTGTAATTTAGGATATCTCTTAATAACAAAGAAAGATCCCTGAAACTCAGAGTTCCCAGTGCAATGCTCTGCTCAAACAACTTTAAGCCTTTTTTACCCTCCAGTTCATTCTTTTCCCATTTCTTGCTTAGCTGAAACACCCTTACGCTGACATTACTGTATGAAGCACATGTGCTAAAACCTAAAAACCTTAAATCTTACCCTAAAAACCCCTAAACATCACCCTAAAAGCAATACTCAGTCTCCATCTCCTGGGAATAGGTATGTTTAAGACCCACATGTGTAGGCTCCAAATTTGTCATGTTGAGAAAACATTCTTGTTTTTCCCTTTGCTTCCTACTGAGAGACAATTTAAAAAAATAAAAATATTTTTTATTAAAAAATTTTAAAAATTTTAAAAATTAAGAAAGAAAAAGCTTTTCCAACAATCTGTTAATCAGAATGTCCTGCACTTGCCTGGCTTTCATATTTACTGCCTGCCAAGGAAAACTCCCCATCAGGGCTCATTTAGCTCCTTCAACGCAGGACACACAGGTAAATCCACCTTCTTTTATGGATCAACAGTATCCTGCCTTCCCAGATCACAAGAATATGCCCAGTTCCCACCCCACACACCTGAGGGAGCGGCAGGAATCGGGAAGGAGGAAAAGGTGTGTAATTCACTCAGCCCTGCTGCCAAAACACTGTTCACTCAACTGTGTCATCAAACAGATTATTAGCACATGGCATTGGGAATTTTTTCATTCCAATTGGGCAACAGCAGTGAAGCTATAGGACACAACATGGCCAGGCAGGGGGTGGATAAAGTCACCACCTGCACCAGGAGAAGGGACAACACCATCCCATAAATCAGATTTTAACCAAAAGGAAAAAAAAAAAAGGAAGGCTTTTCTAACAATATATACAAATTATCATTTCACTAAGGCCAACGAAAAATTCTCCCAGTGTGACAAACTCCTCGAGAAAATCAGGCTTCTCCCTCCACACATCCTTCAGTCTCTGCAGGTTAAAGGATCATTCCATGAATGCTCTTCTGCTCTGACAGGTTCCTCCAGCCATTGTAACTTCTTCCCCAAAGTGGAGTTCCAAAATTATATTGGCACCTTCCCAATATAATACAGCCAGTGAAGTTCAGTGTATGAGCATGAGTTGCCTTTCATTGTAAATGACAGGATATAACAAAAGTCAAAATGAGATGAAAGGATCATCCCAAACTTTGGTATTTGCCTCTTGTACTTACTCATTCCTGAAATATTGTAAATGTGTTAATGCTACAAAATATTTCATTACCCTTCACCAGCCTCCCTTCAGAGTGTAGGGGATCTGAAAGGGTCTGGAACAAGGAAAGTTCTAAAGAGAAAATCATCAACTTAGTAACATCTGAGTATGAAATCTTTATTTACATCTCTGATAACCAGCAACAACCTTCCCAGTCACCAGCTGCCAATATACAGCAATATATCGAGCTTAAGATTAAAAGATTAAAAGGAGTAACCAGCCCAGAAGTGTGAAATTTTACTTCCAGGGTAAAAAATAAACCAAATCATACTACTCTCTCTGGAAATACAACATTTCACATAACATTCCAACCCATTCTCCCAGTGTAACAAGGCAAACACTCCACTTTTAACCTCAGAGCTGGTCTGGGAGTATCACCAACATTCCATGTCAAGACAAGCAAATATCCCACTGCAGAGACAGAGCACAAGTTACTCCACAGGCAGTCCTGACTAACTCCAAAATGGAAAAGGACTTTCTTTGTTGTTTAAAGATGAAGCCACAGTTTTAGAGGGAATAGCAAAGAGGGAACACAGACACTGGGGCTGGGACAATGTTCCCAGAGGAGGGATGGCTGGAGCAGCCTCATGGAGCACAGGGCAGTTGTCTGCACATGCCTGGTGGGAATTTCCCTGGGATATCCAGAGGTTGAGCAGCTCAGGATACCAGACCTCTGCTTGATCACTGCCCAGACCAGAAAATCCACCACGGAGCCACAGTTAAACAGGCACCTGTGAGCAGCTGAAGCTTCTACATTTTAGTGCAGTTTTATTGGATTGTAAACTTTCCTAAGGAATATTTAATGTGAAGCACATTGCCCAGACCAGGCACGTGTCACAGTGACCATTCCCTCTCCTTTGGATTTGCAATCCAAACCATGCCACACCACAGAGAAGGCTCTATCACACTTCTTTCCCTGCACAATTCCATGTTTCTACAAGCCACAACAGCCCAAATAAGTGGCCCTTAATCTGAATATTATTACTGTTGTTCCTACCAAACAGCTCCAAAGGCAGGCAGTAAAAGCAGCAAATTCTCCTGGAGAATTTTTTCCATAATAACTTCCAGATAAAATGCTTAAATCACAGCCCAGAGCTAAACAAGCAATTCAGTTTTCAGGTTTCCAAAAGAACTTGAAACAAAAATCCTTCCTTTCACCTCTGTGTGAGAAGCTGTAAATGGATTTTAAGTACTTTCCTAAAACACAAAGCTGCAAACATCCACCTGAGAAAACCAGTCTCTCAGATCAGATTTCCCTTAAAAGCAGGATGAAAAAAGCAAAAGTATAACCACATCTTTTAGTCTGTGCTTGTCCAAACCCTACATGGCAAAATGAGACAACAGCAAGGATATTATCAGCTCCTCAAATATATTAGAAAATATTTTTAGAATGTATGAAAATATTTTAGAAGATAATTAGAATGCATGTTAAAATAATGCAGAAGAGCAGAAAACATGCTAAGTGAGAACAAATGCTGCACCTTGGGATAAATTATAAAGACAAAATGTTTTGTTGCCTGAAGATGTGAAAAACCCTATAAAAGTTAAAATGTGAGAGCACAAGAATGCCACAGTACCATGGAAGAGTTCACTGACACAGTAACCACACAGTTATAATGGATCTCAAAATGACAAATTGAGTAAAGTGAATTCATTCTTTATAAAGAAAAAACTCTTTTTAAAAAAGTCTCCCAGTCCTGAATGCTTGAGTCAGGCTGCAGAGAAGTTGCTACAGTGATAAGCAGAGGAAAAGAACTGTAAGTGAAGTCATGTCAGGGCTGGGAGAAATTCAACCCCCAAACCTGTTCAGGCTCCTGTGGTTGGAAGCATCAAAGTGTCACCTCAGAGACCATGAGCAAAGTGTCCTGTGATTCCCGTTTGGACACCCCTCTGAGGCACAGGGTAGGATTTTGGGGTGTCCTGTGCAGGGTCAGGAGTTGGACTTGATCATCCTCATGGGTCTCTTCCAACTCAGGATATTCCATGACTGTGATTCTATGACTGCTGACAATTTCTCCTCCAAGGAAGATTTCAACAAACAGGACACAAAAAGGACTCTTTGTGATGACTACTTAGGATGTCTGTCTTCCCAAAAAGTGGGAACTGGGGAGCTTGGAAGCAACTCTTTTGGGAAGCCCAGTGAAACATCTCTTCCCAGCACAGATCTGAGGCAGGAGGTGCAGACTGAAGGGAGGCAGCAATGTGGCCCTTCAGAGGCTCCTCCACCCCATCCCACATTTCTATCCTCCAGGTAGTCCTACAACACTTCCTTCATCTGGAAAATAACCATCAATTAAGAATCAATTGACAACTGTATCAAAAAGCAGAGGAGGAGGCCAAGTAGCCCAGGGCAGCTGAGCAAGCAGGAAATTACTCACGACCTTAAAGAGGGAATCTCAGCAGAAGGAACCTCAGACACTGGACCTGCACAAGATGCCAACAATATGCAAATAGACATGGATTTAAAAAGCCTTTACCCACTTGGTTCCCCAGAGAGAACAGGTTGGAACGACCATGTTATCACATGACATTTTCCTGAGGTGACAAAACTGTAACATCTCTGCTCTGCTAATGCTGGGATTGGCAGGATCTATAAATACCAGCACCTCAGACTCAGGGCTAGTTTTAAATCAATGCAGATGGGCAAGACAGCAACTCAGAGCCAAATCCCATAAGCTGTTCCATACCAGCACAGCCGCTCATGGATGCAAATTCCCCACTGTCCAACAACAGCTGATTTTCTGTTTTGCCTGAAATTACACATATTTCAGCACAAAGACCAAAACAGGCTGAGCCAGAAGACACAGCCCATCAGAAAGTTCTTAAAACCAGAGCAGAGCCAGTCACCTTTATCAGGAATAAACAAAGATAATGTGGAACAGCAGGTCACTGGAGACTGCACTGATAATCAGAGTCATTCAGCCTGACTCATCTGTACAGCAGCTGAGTCCTCACCGAGGGCTGCTGCTCATTTAAAATCACAGCACTAATTACCTGCAGGTTGGACACACTTCAGGCCTTTGTAAGGCCAGGCTGGATGAGGCTGGAGCAACCTGCTCCAGCAGGAAGGTGGAAGGTGCCCCTGCCCATGCCAGGGGTGGAACGAGATGAACCTTAAGGTGCCTTCGAACCCAAACCAGTCTGGGGTTCTATGATTCTGTGACCCTCCCCTTTACAAACACGTTCCAAGACCACCAGCAGCCAAAACCAGAGTAAAACCACTTTGGAGCACACCTGGATGATTCAGCTGGAGGAGAGTGAGGGGAAACTCAGAGGGGTCTGCAGCTCCTCCCAAGGGACAGCTCCAATCTCTGCTCTGTATGACAGTGACAGGACTTGAGGGAGCACCTGAAGTTGTGTCAGGGGAGGTTTAGGGTGGATCTCAGGAAACAGTTCTTCCCCCAGAGGGTGGTTGGGCACTGAACAGGCTCCCCAGGGCAGTGGGCACAGCCCCAAGGCTGCCAGAGCTCCAGGAGCGTTTGGACAACGCTCTCAAGGACAGGGTGGGATTGTTGGGAAGGGCCAGGGGTTGGACTGGATGATCCTTTTGGGTCCCTTCCAGCTCAGGAGATTCCGTGATTCTGTGATTACCTACACAGGCAGCCACATGTTGCACACAGAAAGTGCTCCAATGCGGAAATAAGCAGGAAAAACAAAGGGAACACAAAGGTACATGAACTTGTATCCTCTGCGTGGTTTTGCTCCCTAAGTACAGTTCTTATTAGTGTGTCTTAAATTACTCTTCTGTCTTGTGGTACCTGACATTTAAAATAAAATAACTTTAAAGAAAAAAGAAACAAAGGAATCTCAGAAAGAGTTTTCAGATCCTGACTAAAAATTTGAGTGAAGTGGGAGTAAACGTTCCCTAGATAAAAACTACACAGTAGCCACTGGGTTGTTACATCCCTATGGTTTCCAAAAGCCCAGGAGCAATAACAACGTGCTCAGTGGCCACAACTGGCATATTTTCTGAAAAACACCACTGCTGACCTGAACAGCCACACTGAGAATGGAAAACAAAGCTGAAACAGCAGAACCAGAAATACTCTGTAACAATACTGAGCAAACAAACAAACAAATCAGACTTGTTCGGGTTGTAAACTCTCATCGCTTCAATTACCTCAGGTCTGCCTGACCAGAGGAGTTGCAACACTCAGCTGAGATTGTAAATAATTTCAGTTTTCTGTCTGTAAGGGTTCAAAAAAGCAGAAATAGGTAGGAAAAAACCTTTAGCACCGATTGCTAGCAACAAAAATTTAATTTTGGTTCATTACATGCCTGAAATAATTAAAATGAAGGTCGGAGAGATCCGTGTCCTTCACAACCCTGGCTCTGTCCTGAATCCAGCCAGCCCTGAAGTCGAGGAGTTTGGGTTAATAAACAATCATATGCAGCCAAAGGTCCAAATTCCAAATACATCAGACCCCAAGCAAAGAGAGGGGGAAAAGCCTTCCTTCAACATCCTCAACTCTCTGAGGATTAACAGAGAAAAGCTCAGCTCATCCCACCTGGCATCAACCTGTTTCACTGTAATGATTCATTTATAATCCCATTCCCCCCTGTAAATCATGAGAAACAGTTAAATAATACTAGAGAAAAGGGCAAACTAAAAGGATCGGTTAGTGATGATTAGTTTAAGAGGAAAAAATCTTAGGACTTAATTTTGATAATTGTATACAGAAAAAACTAGTTTTCCATGAACTCCAAAACTCACTCCAAAATGGTTTGTCTTCCATTTCTGAAATTTTAAAGAAAAGTACATGGTTTCAACATGCAATATACACCAAAAAAAAAAAAAGCTTTAAGGTTTTAAAGCTTTTCTATCTATGCCACATAGAATAAAAGGAAAAAATGTGTATGTTAAAAATGTATATGATTATGCAAAACTAGTATGTCTGACACCAGACTTTACACTGGCACTGACAATATTCCTCTTGGATTCTGGGTGCAGTCAGAAGCTGAACCTGAGACAGCCTATAGCTAGATTTCAGATTCTCTGGGAAGAGAGAATCAGAATTTATTGAATGCAATACTTACTCTATGTCTGCTCCCTCAATTCACAGTCCCAGAATTATCCACCAGAGGTGTGATGAAGCACAACTTCTCTGGAATTCTGAATATGCCTTGGAAAGGGAAAGGCAGCAGGTCCAAATGTGGACACAAAGAGCTCTCCTGTCTGCACCTGAACTCCTACAACGCTGCTAAAGTTGGAAACCACATCTTGAGCAAGGCACAGGGGGATTTGAGCAACAGCCATGAGCAAATCCAACATCCCCACTGCTCCATGGGAGAGGCCGGGCCGTGCTTCCCATTCCTTCCCGGTGACGGTGCTGATCACAGGTACCGGTGCTGTAAGAGCTACTGGGAAGTTCACAGCATTCCAACCGCAAAGCACCACACGGCATCACCCAGAGCTCTCAGAAACGACACCAAGGCCGTTCGGACCCTTTGGAAACGCACTGGAACGATTCGGGTTTGTCACTTCCACAGTGACACATCGCGGGGGGACGAAGGGACACGGGCCCCCCCCAGGGGCCTGACCTTCCTCAATGACACACATCCATACGTTTGTATCTCAGCAAAACCCGCCGCTCCGTTTATTTCACCGGCATTTACCAGCCACAACACTCCCGTCCCCGACCCCCGCTCCCCCGCCTCACAGCAGGCCCGACCGCCGCGCTGAGGGGCGGCTTTCGCGCAGGCCGCCGCAGGCCGGGAATCCCTGACCCAGCCCGGCGGCACGTCCGGCACGTCCTCGCGCGGGGCTGCGGGGCCCGGGCGGAGCCCAGCGCGGTGCGGGGCAGCGGTGCGCGGCAGCCCCGCGGGCCCGACACGGCCCCGGCCGCGGGGGCTCCGGGGGGACCCGCGCCCCCCGCCCCGCCGCGGCG
>JAWWLV010000158.1:1191714-1217721 GCA_035041135.1 Platyrinchus mystaceus
CGGGCCGGGGGCGCTGCGGGCGGACCGGGGGGGTCTCACCGGGTACCCCCGGCCCCGCGGAGCCCACGCTGCCTCCCCTGCGCTCCCTTCCGCACTCCCGGCCCGCCGCGGCCTCGGCGGGGCGCAGCCCGCAGCGCCGTGGGGGACACGCACACGCACACGCACACACACATACACGGGGAGGGGGGGACGCGGCGCCCGGTGCGGCGGCGGCGGCGCGAGGAGAGGGGGGGTGGATGGGAAGTTGCCGAGAAAGTCGGGAGTGAAAGTTGTCTCACCAGGTCCTCGAAGCTCCGGCGGTGCTCCTTGCCCTGCCAGTCCAGGCGCCGCGGGATCAGCTGCGGGAGGGACACGGGGCCGGGGACGGCCGTCAGACCCCAGCGACCCCTCCCCGAGGAGCCCCCACCGGGGCCCGTCCGCCTCCCCCGGGAGGAGCCCCCCCCGGGCAGGAGCCCCCCGGCCCTTCCCCGGCCCCGCCGCGGGGCCCCCGCGCTCCCCGCCGGGTGTCCCGGGCGGAGATGGGCTGGGTTAGACGGGGCAGGGCAACCTCGACCCCCCCCCCCCCCTCCCGAGGGCTTCCCCTGTCCCGCCGGGGCAGGCGCCTCACCTGGTGCTCCTCCAGCTCCTCCACCAGCACCTGGGGACAGACGGACACACAGACACAAACACACAAAGGACGTGAGCCGGGCGCCCGCAGCGCAGCAGCTCCGTCGCCCCGTCCCGTCCCGTGGCCGCCCGCCCGGCCCGGCCGCTCCGCTCACCTGGGCGGATTTCTTGCAGGGTCCGGACTGCAGGAACCGCGCGATCAGGTAGTAGAGCTCTGCGGAGGGGCGGGGGAGAGGGCGTTAGACACGGTTAGAGCGGGGGTGGCGGAGGTGGTGGTGGGGGACGCGGAGCGCAGCCCCCGCCGCCAGCGATACCCACCGGCTTCCAGCTGGGTCGGGGCGGCCGCCGCCGCCATCCTCCTCGGGAGGGGGGAGGGGAGGTGGCGGATGGCGGCCCGGGGGGCACGGCGCTCCTAGAGCGGGCGCGGCCGCATGCCGGCGCGGCGGGGCGGGCGCGGGGCGCGGGTCCCGGTGCGGGTGCGGGTGCGGGTCCCGCCCGGGCTCATCGCGGCTCCCTCCGCGCACCGAGCGCCGCCGGCACCGCCCGCACCGCCCCCGCCCGCCGACGGGGGGCGCGCGCGGCTCCGCCGGGCGGGACGGGCGGGCAGGAAGGGCGGTGCCGGCACGGGGCGGGCGCCGCTTCCGGCCCCGGAGGGACGAGGACGGGGAGGAGGAAGAAGAAGAAGAAAAAGAAGATGTGGAAGGGCCCAGTCCTGCGCCCGCCCCGCCGGGCTGGGCCTTGGGGCTCTGAGCGCCGGCACGGGGGGAGCGCTGAGCTGGGATGTGCCTGAGGGGGGCACAGGCGCCGTTATGGGGGGAACGCTCGCGGACTCGGCCCTCGCGGCCTTCAGGGCCTCAGCGCTCCCGGCCCTGGCCCTCCCGGCCTTGGGGCTCCCCGTCCCGGCCCTCGCGGCTCCAGCCCTTCCAGCCCTCATGGTTCAAGCCCTCCCGGCTCCGGCCTTCAGGGCCTCGGCGCTCACCGCCCTCACCGCCTCAGGGCTCCCGGCACCAGCCCTCAGGGCCCTTCTGGCCCTCACGGCTCCAGCTCTCCTTGTCTCAGCCCTCCCGGCCCTGCTGCTCCCGACCTGAGATATCCGGGGCCTCGGTGCGACCTCGTCCTGCCCACCAGCGCCTGGGAAATGGGGCCCCACCGTGGTCCCAAAACCTAGCAGTTTTATTAAAACGAGAACACAGGGATTCAGGAATCTGATACATCCTGCCATGGGAAGGGGCACGGAGCCTAGGGGTGTGTGCTGTGGAGGGACACACTGCACGGGAGGAGGTGACAGCCCTCACTGGCTCCCAGTAAACAAGGCCTGGATGTAAGGAAAGGTCTCAGGTTTGGGTGGCTTTAGGAGCCACATTAAAAGTGCTCCCAGTGACCAGGGAATGAAAATACAATGGATACGGCACCTGTACTCCCCAAGGAACAAAGGGTTCAGTGTCAGTGTAGAGAGTTTTAATGGAAATAAATACTTTTTCTGTGGGAAGTGTTGCGTCAGAGCTCAAGAATTTGGTGTCACTTCAGCAATAAGTTGCTAAAACATGAAGTGAATTGACAGCATTCCTCACTGCAAAGTTGCGTTTTGTCACCACAAGTACCTGACATTTGGTGTTGGGACTCCAGGGCCATGGCAGTCTAACAACCCCTGTTACCATAGGGAATAACAAATGACAATCGTCCTCATGACTGGAATACTAGGAGCCGAATCACTGCGGATTGCTGCCGTGGAAACATTAGGGATAAATCCAGTTTGAGCTTACATTTATAGCAGCTGCTCAGGACTGGGCCTGCTGTGAAGCGCTGGCTCAGAGTTCCCTGCTGTGCAGTCCTTCCTGCTGGCAGCTCCTCGGGATGCTTCCAGGCACCCAACCAGCCTCTGGAGAAGGATTTGGGGTTTTGACATCGAGCTGCTCCACATAATTCACCTGCTCCTCATCCACAGGGGGAGTTGTTTTGTGCCAGGAGCTTAGAATAACTGGGTGCTGTGTAGATCCCATTTCTTCCTCATCCTCCAGAGTTCTTGAGCTGCCAGTGACAGTTCATAAAATCATGGAATGGTTTGGGATTAAACAGTCCCACGCCCTGCCATGGTCAGGGACACCTTCCACTATCCCAGGTTGCTCCAAGCCCCATCCAACCTGGCCTTGGGCACTTCCAGGGATTCAGGGGCAACCACAGCTTCTCTGGGCAACCTGTGCCAGGGCCTCCCCACCCTCACAGGGAAGAATTTCTTCCCAATATCCCATCTAAATGTACCCTCCTTCAGCTTAAAGCCACTTCAGACCCTTGTAGAAACTCTCTCCCCACCTTTCTTGCAGGCTCCAAAAAATTACTCTTGGAGTTTCTCAGGGCATGTTCATTGCCCAGCTCATCAGTAGCAGACACGAGGTGCCACCTCACCACTGCAAGTTCCAGTGGCTTCCCAATACTAACAGTTCTCCCACCTTCCCAGCAGGACCCCAGAGCCTCCGGGGCTGCAGCACGGAGCTTCCTGGGAGAGAGATAGTGCAGCTCCCAGAATAAATCTCAGCCAGGAAAAGCACACACTGATCCCACTCTGGGGAGGTAATGCTTCTCCCACCTGCCTTCAGAGCCCAGAACTGCAAGCTCATCTTTGGATGCATGATGGGAAGGCACAGGGAAAAACAGGGATGATGTTTTATAATGTGCCCTAGAGGTACAAATCCATCTTCCTGAGCTGAATAAGATTCCGTGTCAGGGAAAAAAAGGCCCCACAAACACTGTACAGCACCGCCTCCTGGTGCATTCTGGTGCTAACATTCCCTAATATATCCCTGCTCAGGTGAGACCCCACCTGCAGTGCTGCCTCCAGCTCTGGGGTCCTTGTCTTCCAGCACAGGAAGGACAAGGTGTCCAGAGGAGGCACCAAGATGATCGGAGGGCTGGAACACCTATGCTATGAGGAAAGGCTGTGAGGTTTGGAATTGTTCAACCTGGGGAAGGGAAGGCTCCAGGGAGACCTAATTGTGGCCTTCCAGTACCTGGAGGGAGCTTAGAGGAAAGGTTGAGAGGGAATATTTACAACGTCCTGGAGTGACAGACAAGGGGGAACGGCTTTAAACTGCCAGAGGGCAGGGTTAGATGGGATATTGGGAAGAAATTCTTCCCTGTGAGGGTGGGGAGGCCCTGGCACAGGTTGCCCAGAGAAGCTGTGGCTGCCCCATCCCTGGAAATGTCCAAGGCCAGGTTGGACGGGGCTTGGAGCATCCTGGGCTAGTGGAAGGTGTCCCTGCCCATGGCAGGGCGTGGGACTGGATGAGCTTTAAGGTCCTTCCAACACAAACCATTCTGGGATTCCGTGATTCTGTATTTCTTTAGGAATGTGGCATGTTTCCTTGGCACCTTTTGGTGCCTTACTGAATCTCTCCACTCATGATTTGCTTTTCTTTGAGCGTGGGGGCGGCACAGGTGAAGCTGCAGCACTGCCAGGCAGGATTGTTCCATTAGGGCCCATCAGGGGCCGATGGGGATTTTAAGCAGTAGCTAAAACGGGCTCTCAAAAGCCTGGGATAGCAGATGCTCCCAGCATAAGCTCATCCACGCTTCACTTGTGTCCTTCCCACAGCATTCCAACTGGAAGCCTGGCCACATGCTCTTTGCTTAATGCCTATAAATCCACAGCCGTGCTCCGTGTTGCTCCTCATCGCAGCTCAGATGGATTTGTGGATCAGGAGAGGAGAGTGTTAGGAATGCCCCAGGTGTGCCCTGTGTGTGCTGCAGAGCACAGGGTTGCAGGTACCTGCACTGGGAGCAGGCACAACCAGTAGCCCTCGTTCCCAAACAGCCCTTGTGGATCATCCCTCGTCCCTGCTGGCACGGCTGTGGCTGTGTTGTGCTGCTCTGCAGTTGCTCCCGAGCCTCTCCCAACATTCCCGGCTCTCTGGCAGCTCAGCTTCCTCCCCTTGCCATTCTCCCAGTTGCTTTATTACTCCCTAAGCATGCTACAAGCTCTGTGGTCGATACCTCTTCCCACCTGTCCCGGGTTTTCCCCTGCAGGAGTCCTGTCTGCTGAGTAATGCCCATCCTGTCATTCCCCCGGAGCTCCATTTCCCTGGCACACGCGGATCTTACATTTCCGTGACTCATCTCTTTCCGGATCCTCTGCATCCAAGCAGCAGCATGCTGGGGATGATAGTAAATCTCGGAGTGAGGGCAGGATTTTATGGATGTGCTGATTCATCTTTCCTCAGAGCAGAGCTCTGTTATGTAAATGCCAACAGCAGCCGTGGCAGAGAGGAGGGAGAACGGACTAATGAGCCAGAGAAGGATTCAGAGCAGAGATGCTTTAAGGATCGGAACAGTTTCCTTCCATACTGTTTTTTAAATAAACAGAAATTAAAGTTTTTAAGGGATTTTAGGAAGTAACACTCAAATACCCATCACTTCACCCCACTGTAGAAAGATTTACTGTAGAAAGATTTACTCTGGGTTGTAGTTGAGAGGAAAGACAATCGCCTGTTTAATTTGATTATGAAATTAAATCAACTTCTCCACAGTCAGCTTGGAACACCAGGTAAAGGTGTCTCTCTCATATTTTATTTGTTGTTTAGTGTCCTGGTGAATCAAATCCTGAGCTCTGCTTTAATAGTGAAAATACCATTGTGGTTTGTCACAGCCAGAAATGTACATTTACAAATAACCGCCCCCCCCCAAAGTTTAGAGTGGAATTGTGCAGGTGTGGTGGGTTGTACCTGGATTGTACCTTTCCAATAAATGTAGCTGGGGATGCACATGGCTGAATCCAGCTGGATTTAAACACTGGAACAAATTAAACATTTTCAGCTTTTTTTACAGAATATCCTGAGTTGGAAGAGACCCACAAGGATTTCTATCCTGCTCATCTCGGGCCTTTCATATGGAGCTAAACGGTAAACAAGGGTAGTAATTAAATTAAATTAAATTAAATCCAAAGTTTTATTTAGCTGATAAAAAATTCCAAGAGGTGTTTAGAAGAAATTTAGGAGTTGGTGCCTTGAGCTGCACAATTGTGAGCAAATAGGGACATTTAAAAGTCATTGCTTTAAGATCTCTAAATACAGCAAAATCAGAATTTGATATCATAGTTATTTATTCTAATAAATATATGAGGTACAAAATAATTAGCACTAATTACAGTTGCTGGAGTGCAGGGCTCCTGTGTGCAAACCAACATCTTGTTTTGCAGGACAAATATCCGAATTCCTGCTTCTTCCTGGGGGTTTTCTCCCTCAGTAAGGGCTGTAAATAATAAATAAATAGCTGTTAGATATTATACAAGATGTGCTCTAGGTTTTTTGCTGGTTTTAATAATTTAGTATTTCATTTCCCTGCTGCATCATTCCAATCATTCCTCTAGATGGTGCCCGATATCCAAGAGCTGGGTGTAACATTATCCTATAGGAACGGCGAGGGAGGAATAGCCAGGACGCCGCTCGCCTTTGTTTCGGAATTCTGTCACATAATAGTTCATCTCCTTGATAAACTGCTTGTTCTGCGTGATGTAAATATGATGTTTCTTCCTTTTGAGAATCCTCAAATCCACTCACCAGAGCCCAAATTCCACGTGGCTGCCGCGGTGTCCTCCCGTGCTCCGTGGACAGATCCATATCTCATATTCCTTATGGCAGCCATTAGTGTGAGCTGGGAGCAGCTGGATGGGCTGTACAGCCCTGCTGCAGCTGGAGGGGGCTAAACCTGCCTGCTTTGCAAAGAAATTACATTTCTGACTATTATTTACACATTTTCCTTGTCTCTGTTTTACCCAGAAATGCACAATTCCAGCTATGGATGAAATGCCCAGGATGTGTCCCTGTGTGCTCAGGGCTCTGCCAGCAGAAGAACCAGGGGAATAAAGGCAGTGTCAGGTCCATCCTCGGCATCTCAGAATTCCGACTTTGTCCCCCAAAAGTGCCTGGAACCCCCCAGGTTTCACAGCAGGAAAATTACTCCTGGTTGTAAGTGATAAGGTATGTTTTGTTCTTGTTGGTGTTACTATTGCAGTCAGCACATCCCTGTCTAAGGGATTCTGACCCGTGTCCCCAGGAGCCCCTGGCTGGGATCAGGCTTCCTGTTCCCAACCTTTTCCAGCTTCTCCCGAGGTGCCCATGGCAGCTCCCAGGCCGGGGGTCCCCTGCACAGGGGTCTGATCCCAAAAATACCACCTGGTATCTCCTGCTGGGCTGAGTCAGCAACTTCATGTCATGGTAAATATTTGAAAATAAGCCTTTCGTGTTTGGCTTGTGATTTTTGTCAGTTTTAGGGCCAAATCCTGCATCTTTGCCTTCTCCTGGAAGTGTGAGCACACGGTGCCTGACTGTGACTGGGAATCCATCACCTGAACACGCAAATTTTACTGCAACTCCTCCAGCCAGGTATATAATTTTAATAAAATTACATCCCTGTGTGTCCCATACCCTTTCTTCATTAAGTTTTGAGGTTTTTTATGTTTTAATTATATTTTTTGTTTTACAAAAACATTAGAAATATCGGGAAGGGGCGCGCCAGGGTTGGTTAAAATCGCTGCTTTTATTGAAATAAAAAGTTTTAAAACAGTTTGATGTATTTTTTATATTTATTAATACCCCTAACATGCAGACATTGTAAATAAGCTCATTAACATTCTTTAAATACGGTCTCATAAAACTAAATATCAATTACTACAAGAGGTGATAGATCAGAAAGCTGTGCTGAGTTTTCCCAAAAGGAATGTGAGCTTATGATGATCTTTCTAAGTCACGAATCATGGAATCCCAGGATGGGATTTTGGAACATTTCTCGAAGTGCTGTCCCATACAGGAATTTTCTTCCCATTATTTTTATTTATTCAGTGTAAAGCCACTTCTAGTGATTCTAGTTTGAGGTGATTTCTCCCTCTTATCCCTCATTAAGAAAGGCTTTAACGTGGAAGCCTCCATAAATTCCTCTGTGGAAAAGAGACCCCCATTTTTCATTTAGTTCTTGAACTCCCATCATCTACTGGACATACACATTCCCCTGTGGCCTTCCAGCTTTGTATCTCTGGGAAAAGTCTTTCCCCTGATATCGTGAGTTTTCAGATTTCAGAATTTCTTTTTTATTTTTTGCCTTAAATTGTTAGGATTTGAGGCATAACCTACTAGAATATGTTTTCTGTCATCTCCATTTGGAGAGGACTTGAACTCTTGAAAGGCCCTTTAAAGGGTTTTTTGATAGGACTAATTTAATTGGACCTCTGGTGAAGTGGTTTCCAACATCTGCAAGTTCTTGCCTCGCTGGCTGTTCCCTTTCATTTCTTTTACACCAGTAAAAGAGCTTTTATTTAGAGTTTGGGAAGTCCCCAGGTTCTGTGGGTTTTGTTTCTGATGGAACCTGCAAAGCCATAGGTGGGAGATGAAGCTCATGGTGGCCATAAAATCAGAGTTGTGTCATTGATCCTTATTTCCCTGAGGTGTTTCATTGTTCTCCCTGGGTTATAATAAGTGTGGAATGCAATTGAACACACTGTAGGGGTGGAAAAAGGCATCTCTTGATATTCTCCACATTGTCCTTGGAGTCTTGAGGGTCCTGCCATTTCCTGTTGAGGATTCTCTTCTCTCCATGTGTTTCCTGCTGTCTCTCTGGATGCCTTTCACTCCTCTGTTCCTGTGGCCATCAGTAGATCTTAGTCTCTTCAAATATTTCCCTTTCTTTGCTCCTTCCTCCTGTTTGGTGACTGAATTTGTTACAGGTGACACCTTTCAGACCTTGAACTTTCTTCCAAACCCTCCTTCCCATCTTGACTTTGCTGCTGCCTGTGGACTATTCCAGCCCTCCATTCCCTTGTGTTTGGATTTTTTGATCTTGCTGAGTCCTGAGATGCTTCTGGAATGACTGAGGAGTCATTCCATGACTCTGGAATTTCCACGGGAGATACAGTGCACCCTGAAATGGGGCCTGAAAAAATCCCATTGGGAGCAATGCTGACCTCTTGGCACAGGTTTTTATTCACTGCTGGCTAAATGCATGAGGTTCCAACAGACATTGGAGAAATCCTGGGAGCTGAGCACCAGCCAAGGAATTTCAGGAGAGCAGAGGCTTGTGAGGTGCTTTTATACTCTTTAAACACTCGTTTTGTCTTTCTTGAGCATGTGGAAAGCAAGCCAGGCTGCAGCACTCCCTTCCTGTCAGGAGAAGGAAGCAGCAGGACAAAAACTCTTGCTGGAACTTCCCTCCTGCAGCACTTCCATCCCTCCCACCCCAGGGGAGGTCAGGATGAGCCGTGCCCACGTTTGGGGGGGCTCCATCCCGGTGGGATCCGGGTGTCCCCGATCTGGGGACTCCACTTTGTTCCCTCAGCCCCATCCACCCCCTCAGTCAAAAATGACATTTTTCCCCACCAGCAAAAGTCTCCTGCTCCTGTTTAGCATTATTTTGACCGTTTCCAGCCAGACTCTGAGCTCCCTCATCCAGGAATCCGCGTGGCAGCACCGAGCTCCAGCCCCATCTGGGTGACAGAGTTTTGTTTCCTTTGGCAATATGGATTTGAGTGCCCGCCCTGGGAACCATTTCCCTCAAATAACTGCAAAATAAAGGATGGGCCATTTTCCAGTGCAGAGCTGCAACCACCCAAAATGCCACTGTGAAATTCCCAGAGGCCACGCAGAGCCAGTGCATTAAGCAAGGCTTAGGGGGATTATGGAATTAAATTGGGAGCCCCTTCCACCCTTCCCCCAGTCAGAGACAGTTGGAGATAAAGACAAAAACGGGTGTGAAAACAGCACAATGGGCTTGGCTGAAACTTCTGAGAGCCAAGAACCTCGTGGTGGAAGCTGTTGCTGTGCTCTGGGCTGCTGTTGTATCGGGCAGAGCTCTGGGTTCCGGC
Organism: Platyrinchus mystaceus; assembly: GCA_035041135.1. Classification (NCBI taxonomy): domain Eukaryota; kingdom Metazoa; phylum Chordata; class Aves; order Passeriformes; family Tyrannidae; genus Platyrinchus; species Platyrinchus mystaceus. Next base: position 1,201,163 of record JAWWLV010000158.1, read on the forward strand.
GGGATTCCAGCAGGGAGCTGGAGGGGGTAATCCCAGAGACACCCTGGAACGCTCTGGGAATGGCTCTGCTTCCCGAGTTCCCACTCGAAGGAGAAATGCACAGCACGGGATGTTTCTCTGTGCCTCTGAATCGTGGTGCCTGTCTTTGGCATTCCTTATTCCCAGCTCTGTCCCTTTCCCAGCAGCACGAGCATCCTGCTCCTTTCAGGGAGAGTTTGTGCAATGAAAGCTTTGCTCTAATCTGGGCTGGATTTAGCCAGATGCAGCAATCCCGGGAAGGCTTACGTGGATCTCAGGACTGCTACAGGCACAGAGCTGTGATTTGATAATCTGGGAATGGTTGATTTAAAATTAAAAACAAGAAAAACCTTTAAAACTGCCTTTTTTTTTTTTTTTGAGCTCTTTTTGGCCTCGCAGGGCTCTCAGTCACATAGAGTGGCTGGAGCCCCTGAAATAGGTTTTAGGCTAATGAGGCACACTCTGGCTGCTTTAATTAAAGGAATTATAGCCCAAGAAAGGCATTTCCCATGAAAAAAATTTAGCACCATGACCATACAATTCATTTAAATATTTAATATATAAATATATAAAATTAAATATTAATTTCCACTACACTCAGCCCATTTCACCCAAATGACCCCAGGAATATTCCCTTACAAGGGAATCCCTTTTCATTGCATCTTTATTAACACCCCCCCAAACCTTCATGATTAAGACCTTTATTTTAGTGCAGTTCTCTTGGTAATAAAATAAATTCATGGGACACCTGTGCAGCAACAACTATATGGGACTTACAGAATTTTGGGGGCAAACACACCCAGTTTATCCTTGCCCATGTCGGAGCCTGGGCAGGATCAACGACACTGAGTGTTGTTAATCAGTGCTAATTAATAAAGCTACCAGGTTATCTTTGACCTTCTCCCAGCTCATTGCAAGGGATGGGGAGGAAGGATAAGGGATGAGCAAAGGAATATCCCTCTGCTTGGAGTTTTTCTGTGGCCTCCTGGCTCTCCCCTGTGACTCCCCAGGATCCTGTGTCCCGCCGTGCCTTGGCAGGGGAGCAGTGACACCTCGTCCTTCAGGTTGGAGCTGGAATTCCAAGGGATCCTGCAGCACCGTGGGGAGCTGCTGTCCGGGAAGGGCCTTGGGATGTGACTGCTTGTGATGAGTGTTGCCTGGGAGAAAACCAAGCCGGCAGCAGTTGGAAACCTGAGTGATGTCACTATGGCAACAAAATAACTCACCTTCCAATAAAATGTGCCTTGGGAGCAGGGAGAGGAAGCTCCTAGGGGTTTTTTTATATATTTATATATATTTTAATATATTTGTAATATTTTTTTAATATTTTGCTTAGCTTCCTGAATTCCTTCCCTTTCACCAGAGCCTGATGCAGATATTAAAAAATGTTTTAATTTCTCTCAGCAATAAATGCAACTGAACATGACCAAACCTCCTGAACAAGGTAAAATCTGTTTGCTGTGGGGCAGGAGAACCCTGGAGCTGCTGATAGCCAAAAGTTCTTCTGATGGATGTGGGATCCAGAGTATCCAGATCAGGGCAATGAGCAGGAACTAATTTTTGCTAATATTTTTCATGGACGTAGTCCATCTCTTTCCAACAATCCCTAACACCATTTCCATGTTTGTTCCTTCCAGCCAGGTTTGTTTCCTCATTAGATAAGAGCAACAGGTGGAAATTTAGATGTTTCTCTGGGAATGCCAAATGCTCCTTTCATCCCACGAGCATCCCAGCGGAGTTGGGACCAGGATGGTTCAGTCACAGAGCTGCTGGTGAGATGTTCCCAAGTTTTCTCTTAATCCTGGATGCTTTTTAGACCGGAGTGGGTAACTTTGACCATCTCTATGTCAGGGAAGTGGGATGGGAAGTGCTGTGGTTCTGAGCTGGAGCAGCACCGGCAGCTCCTCAGGGATCAAACCCTGGCAGCAAAGAGGGGTTGTCCTGTCAGGGGGTGTGTGATGGGGCCAGACACAGCATCTGCCTGGAAATGGGAACGGAAGTGCCAAAAATTCTGGAGAACCACGAGATTTTCCCATTTTTTTGGCAAAGTCCAGCTGGTTCAAAGAAGCCATGAAAAGCCCAGCACATTCCAGCAGGAACCACCGGCATCCGTGGCTGTGTGAGCAGCTCTGCACTTGTAGTTCCTGCAGTGCAAAAATGAATACATTTATGTAATAATTATACTATTGTTTTATAGAATAGAATAATTATATAATTTATAAAATGTAAATATTATATTATATTATCATATTATAATTTCCCCTCTGTATATCCCACTCCCTGAGAGCTTTGCATCCAGTTTGCCAGCAACAAGAATAATGTCCTCCCATCTGCTTTTTCATAGGAAACCAGAGAAAGTGGATTAAAAGGAATGAGGTTATGGAGCACAAAATATTGCTCCAAAACAACTCCCAAAACTGAGGAGGAGGAAAGAGAAGGTTTGGCTCCGGCACTGGGAGAGTTCAGGTGGGTGCATGGAACAGTTGGGTGCCAAATCACGCTGATAATTGGAAATGTCACGTTTTAACATCACTAGCACAGCATCCAGACGCTGCCTCTCCCTTTCCCATCGGTGTTTCCCAGCAATCCCACGTTTTAGGCATGTGGAGAACAAGGAGTAGCTGTGGTTCTGCTCCCGGAGCGCGGGAGGGATGAGCCGAGATGGAAATGATTCCCGGCGTGGATGTGGGGACAACTCCAACAGCAGCTCCGGCTCCATCCACCCGCTCCTGCCCCATCCCTGCGCCCGCCCAGGAAAAGGAATCACTGTCTTACCTCGGGGTTAATTAGTCCCTACTCCAGAGCTAATTAGGAGCGCGGTCCGGCGGGGCCGGGGCCGGGGCCGGAGCCCTCCCTCCCCTCCCTGCCTGTGCCATCTGCCATTGCCATGACACTGGCTCTGCTTTCACGCCTGGCTGGGCACTCTGGATGCACCGGGGGAACTATTCCCCCCCCCCTTTGGTCTTTGGAAAGGAAATAATAATAATAATAAACCCGAGAATGGTTGGAGCTGCTGAGCGCTGCCCTTTCCCTTCCCGCTCTTGCAGCTTTTTAGCATTCAGTTTTCCAGTAATTTGTGAGGAAAATTGCCCTGAAAGAAAGAAACAAAAATCTGCCTGATTTTTTAACACCCCCCCCTTCCCTCCCCGCGCCACACAGGCAGCTGCAGAGAATTTCTCTTCCAAATGCATGATGTAATGGGCTTTGTCAGCCAATGCTGGAATGAATAAAACCCCAGACCCGAAATCCATCCAGGCTTTTGATGAAAATCCTAAGGTTCCTGGAGCAAGTGGTCACCAAAATGGGCTGGAGCCGGTGGTTTTGTCATGCAGATCTGGAGAGTCAGGACTCCAGCCAGGGGATAACCAAAACTGCTGGGTTTGTCCCTGCTGAGGGAAAGGGGACCTGGCACGGGGCATCTGAGGGCACCTTTTTGTGGAGTGCACAGCCCCGCTGCTGCAACATCAACCTCAGCTTCAGCATCCACCACAGAGTCACTCCTGGTCCAAAAACAGGACCTGCAACCACACTTTACAGATCTATGTATGTTTATATTTTATATGTAATGTGATATTGTTGCCCAGAGAAGCTGTGGTTGCTCCATCTCTGGAAGTGTCCAAGGCCAGGTTGGAGAGGGCTTGGAGAAACCTGGGATAGTGGGAGGTGTCCCTACCCATGGCAGGGGGTGGGACTGGATGGGCTTTGAGGTTCCTTCCCACCCAGACCATTCTGGGATTTTGTGATGTTCTATGATATGTATAAACATAAATATATAAACTATACACCAAATATTGCCAATATCACCAATTCCTGCTGCACCAATGGGCACACCATTGCTCTCCCAAGGATGTCCCTGGATGTGAGGCTGGGGGACTTTGCAGCCAGTGAGTTTGGGTCCCACCTGGGGAGGGGATGGTTCCAGCCACAGGGAACAGTGCCACACCTGGCAAGTCACAGAGGGATGTTGGGGACAGAGCTGGGAATGACACCCCTGGGATTGGGCTCATCCTTCCCAAGCCATCACACAGCATGTGAGGCACCAAATCATGTCATAAAGTGATTTTAGTGCTGCATCCCGAGGGAGAGCGGGCTGGCTGCCCACAACTCACCCTCTGGTCCCTGATGGTGGGACTGGAGGGTGGGGACACAAAGCCCCCGAATTCCTGTGCAGAAGAGGCTGCAGGGCAGGCAGGAGGAGCACCTGGCACTCCAGAGCGTTCCGGCTCTCATAGGGACATTGTGCTCCTGAGTTATGGTGAAAATCCATGGATACATTTTCCCTTGGCTGCCTCGTGGTCCAGACTGGTCTTGTGCATCCTCACGGGGTGTTTCTGCTGAGGGAGCTGGGACAGAGCTGCTGCCACCACATCCCCCAGCCCTGAGGATCAGCCGTTCCAGTGCCACAGTGCCACATCCAGCCATGCCCTGGGAGCTGCAGGCTCTGCTCCTGACATCCCTGCTCCTGCTGTACCTGCTCCCATCATCCCTGCTCCTGCCATCCCTCCTCCTGCTGTACCTGCTCCTGCTGTACCTCCTGCGGGTCCTGGTGCCTCACCTTAGGCAGCTGGATCACCCCAAAGTCCCGGGAGCTCCCGCTGCCCTGGCTGTGTGTGCAGAGCCCAGGAATCCCCAGCCATGACCACCACCTAGAGGCTACAGCACTAAGTGAAACCGGAAAGATTTATAGCCAAAATGGGCTAAAAAGGGGGTTGGAAATATTTCTCAAGCTCAAATCAAGGAACACTGGGAGCTGGGAGTCTGGGCCCCCTTCTCCAGCTCACCTGGCCTTCAGCCTGGAGCCCCCAGCAAACCTGGGCCCCAGGGTGGCTGTTAGGGAGGGAGTTTTGCCAAGAGCAGAAGGATGTGGTGCCCTTCTCCTCCTGGGCACCTTCTCCCACTCAAGGGGGTCAGGAGGAGCCCATTCTTCAACTCCAATGGAGAATATTCCTGGGAACACACTTGCCCAGGGGATGTGCATAGCCCAGGGGGGCAGCACAGGGTGTGTCCATGGTGTGTGTCCCCACCAACAGCCACGTGCAGGGGACAGTGGGTGAGTTTTCCCCCTTTGGAGGCACCCAGAGTATGGCCAGAGGGGCTCAGACCAAAGATGGGTCCAAACCTGTGTCTCTTCACCCCCAGCTCCAGCCAGAGGTGACAGGGAAGGGCAGAGCCAGGGGACAACTCCAGGTGCTGTCCCACCTCCCACAGGTTGCTGGCCCTGCACTGGGGACAAGTCTTTGTGTCCCACAGCCCCACCGGGTCATCTTCCAAGAATTTGTCCAATTTCTTACCAACCCGTCATGATTTTGGGGCTCCCATTTGTGCAGTGAGTTCTGTGGCTTAATTACACATTGTGTGAAATATGTTGGCTTTTCATCTGCTGCTAAGTAATTTCATTTGGGGCCTCTTTGTTTGCTTTGTGTCCCCACACAAGAGCCACCGACCCCTATTCTCTGTCCTGGTGCCCCTGCACCAGGGAATACAACTCAGGGAATACAACTCCCACCTCCTTGTTCCCCCTGTCTGTCAATCCTTTGCAAGACAAAAAGGGTGATTTATTTAATTGTTGCTGATACAATGTGCTAAAACCCTCCTTTCCCGTCCAACAGTTAATTACAGTTGTTAATTATTTTAATTATTCCCAGGGTGATGCTGTAGGTGTAGAGGAGCCCACTGGGCTGCACACGTGGGAGTAAACACGGAGCAGGGAAGTCAGAGTTTGCTCCAAGATCTCCGTCGGTAACAGGTCTATAACCACAAGGGTGAAACAGAGCAGGGAAGGCTTGGCCTGGATTTGGAACTTTCTGTTTGCAGCATGGAAAGATTTATAGGAGGGGAACGCAGATGCTGCAGGATTTCCCTCGGATGGGGCAGTCGGGGCTTGGAGAGGCGACTCCAGCCTTTCCCTGGTGCAAAATGGAACCACGACTTGGCCAAGCAGTTCCGGGCAGCACCTCTGGGACGGTGGGTTTATAGGAGGGAAGGAATCAAACCGAGCAAACTTCCAGCCCGCTGGAAAGCCGAGGCTCAGCCCGAGGCTCAGGCACAGCCCACCTCCATCTCAGCCGCGTTCCGGGGGAGCGTTCCCGGCCCCGTCAAACAAAAAAGCTGTTTGTGGTCTGTGGAGCAGCCCCTGCCAGCGCCCTCGGAGCCAGGGTGAAACCGAGAGCAGCCCCAATCCAAACCTTCCCCGCAGCTCCTTTTATCTTCCTGGGGGGAAAACAAACAGCGCAGAAGCCGAGGCTTTGTGGCCGGGATGTCGCACATCTGGTTTGAGCTCCAAGAAATGCACTTCCACCCCCTCCCCGAATTGTTCCTGTTAAACAAATAAAACCCCGGCGAGTTTGCGAGGTTTTGGCTCTGGGGTAACACTGGAGCAGCTCTGACTGTGAGTTCCAGGCTTGTGCTTCTTTCATTCCTCCTAACGGGAGCAGCTCACCTCGCTCCTGGCAGGGAGGCACTTCCAAAGGGGGTCCTGGGACCCCCCCATGCCGGGAATGCCGAGGCTGGAAGGGGGTAGTGGTCTTGACCACTCTGCATTTAGGTTTCAATCCAGCATTTTCCCCTGTATTATTCATGCTTCCTCCCTTCCCCCTTTTTTTAAGAACGTCTGGAATTGTTTAAGATGTGTCCAATTGTATTAAGATTCCTTTGAGAGCTTTATGGTGTCAATTGGATTCCAACTCTTAGGAAAGGAGTTTTCTAATTTGCTGTTTTTTCCCTTTTCTATCTCAAGCACCAACTTCCTCTCAGTCCTTTCAGGTGTTACCTCAGCCTGAAGTTCACCTTAATCCTTGGACATCACTTACAGATTCCCATTTGACACATTTCCAGTGATTCCCTGGCTGGTGCTGCAGGAGGAAGGCAGGGAGACATTCCGGGGGGATCCTCTCCCACTGGCCCCTCTGTCCTCTTCCAGCAGAGGTGGATAAATCAGGGCAGATCACAGAATCATGGAATCACAGGATGGCTGGGGTTGGGGGGGACCTTAAAGATCATCTCGTTCTATGGGCAGGGACACTTTCCACTATCCCAGGTTGCTCCAAGCTCCGTCCAACCTGGCCTTGAACACTTCCCAGGATGGGGCAGCCACAGCTTCTCTGGGAGCAGTTGAAAGGTATGGGATGAAGGGGGTAGGAGCAGCATTCCAATGCTCTCCCCATCCTCTCCTGGACTCACCCAATTCCAATCCTAATCAACCTCCTTCCAAAACCGGGCACGGTGCCCACAAGTCACCGGTGATTTCCGTCCCCACCTCCACCCTCACTGGTCACCAGCTCCAGCCGCTCCAGGCATGGGACAGGCTCTGGCTGGGAACCACGTCGACGTTGTTTCCTCCAAACCAGGGAGGCTCCCCGACAGCCCCGGCAGGGCCTGGGGGTGTTCTGGGCTCTCTGGAGCCCGTCCAGGGCATCAGGTTTCAGAGCGGGGGCTCCGGCAGCTGCGGGGGAAGGAACAGCAGCGGGGACAGGCAGAGGGAGGAGCCATCCTTGCCATTCCAGGCAGTCAATTTGCTTTCTCCTTCATCAGATTAACGCCAATGCAACTCCATTAACTGCCAGGGAGATGCTCAGGATCTGAAAATCAGACCTGTTGGATTTTCATAGAATCCTAGGATGGTTTGGGTCGGAAGGGACCTTAGAGCTCATCTCATTCCACCCCAGAAACATTAACCAGAGCCAGCCAAGGACCTCAAGGAAGGTGGTTTCTCCACAAATTCCAAATAAACCTGAAAGTAGGTTGACTCAACAGGGTTTTTTTCCTTCAAACCTCTACTTTTTGGACAAACTAAGCCAAGCTTGGGATACACCATGGAGCTGGGCTTTGATTCGGTGTCTACACACCAAGCCCAGCCCAGGAGGAGGGTTTGCCAGAAGCCACACAATCCACTGAGTTGTGCAACTCCCTCAATCCCGCATGGCTGCAAAAAGTTCTCAGTGTGAGCGAGGAAGTTTGTCTGAAAAGTTCTTGGGCAACTTTCTGTACTTACTTGAAAGAGGAATTTGATCACAACAATAGTTATAGAATTAAGAACAACTCCCACCCTGGCACCAGAGGAGGAAGAAATAACCAAAACCAAACACTCAGTTGTATGTTCTGGGTAACAACCTCAGTACTCCAATGTTTGAGGGACACACCAGTGACCTCAGTGAGGCTGTGATGGGTTGGTTGTACCGTGGCAGAGGGATGGGCCCGTGCTGGGAAGGAAATACCGACTATATGCAGTGTCTGCTGCTCAAATAACGTTTGAGACATTCAGGGCCTGGAGGCTGAAGCAGAAGAGAGAAGGTTCGACAGCATCAGCAGCTGGAGAAGGAACTCCCCTTCCTGCAGAACTGGGTTTCTGCTTGAAGCCCTTTTAGGGCATCAACAGGCTGGGGGAAAATGTATAAAACATTTCATTCCAGTGTTTTCTCCCTGGAGTTCAGGCCTGTTGGGATTTCTCATCAACTGCAGGCAAAACTCATGGAATGGTTTGGGTGGGAAGGGACCTTAAAGGTCATCCAGTGCCAGCCCCTGCCATGGGCAGGGACACCTTCCACTAGCCCAGGTTGCTCCAACCTGGCCTTGGACACTTCTAGGGACCCACAGCTCTCCCAGCCTGTCCTTTGTAGGGGAAGAAATTCAGTGCATCATTTTTAGATGTAAAAGAGTCAGGATGAGATCTGAACTATTGTTGGATCATTTTCAAACTGGAACAGTCAGAATCCCCCTGGTTTTACCCACATCTCACCACTCTTCCAACCAAGCAAAGGGAATCCTGTTATTTATGTCCAGTTTTCACTGGAGGAGAGACCAGAGTGCATCCCAAAATGTCTGCTGGATTAAGGAAACACACTGTCAAGGAAAAGGCCCCTCAGAACTCCCTCACCTTTGCTGCTGAGGAAGCTGGAGCCCAGTTACCCCTGAGCAGTTCTACAGAACAAAAGCAGCAGGAATAAAAATTCCCAGCACTTCAGGCCTGGAAAATTAAATCCACATTAAACATCCTCTAGTAGCCCATGCCATGGGGGACTGATCCTGAATCCCACATTTAATCCAAGACACTCTGCCCTGAGCTGCTGAGTTGGGGTTTGGATATGAGATAAAATATTCAAGCCCCTGGAATTTCCAGGCTGAGCTGCGGAACAATTTGAAGGCAGAGATAAAGTTTCTGCATTGCAGACATTTTTCTTCTTATTAAATACATCATGCAGTTGGTCACCGATGGGATGAGACTTCCTGTAAGAGGAGGGTTGAGCAGGAGAGGTAGAAGTGTCCTTGGCAAAGCTGCACAGAAAAGCTGTAGCAAAACTGAGACTAAACCCCCAGTCCACTGCTCTGGTCCAGCTGTTATTCCCAGAATAAGGAAGTCTGGATTAACGGGAAGTCACACAACTGAAGCAGAGAGGGGCTCAAGCCCCAGAGCTCTCTGCTCTCTCCCTGTCCCACTGCAGCTCTCCTGGAATTTGGGAGCTTTCCAGCAGCACAAGCAACAAACCACAATCAGCTTTTGAGGAGTCTTTTTTATTAAGATAAATCCAGCAAAATTCCTAACAGTGGGTACATACAACCAACCTGCCCTTTTTGAAAAGAAATGTTTGTATTTCATTTAAAAACAGGATTACACTTTTATTTATTTATTTTTCTTTTTTTTTTTTTTTTCAAAACTGACAAAATAAAATTACATTTGGGAAACAACAGATTTCCAGCTCTTAGTTTTTTTTTTTTTTTCATGAAAATAGCTCACCTTCTTTATAAAAGCAACCCACAGAACCACTGGAATGTTTCACACAGTTATTTGTTTTGAGACCTCCCCACTTTAAGAAACCATACAACACATACAAGGGAAAAATTAAAATCTGAAGTCTGTAAGCATGACTTACACAAAAAGGGACACACTGACAGAAGTCAAAAGCTACCACCACTTATTCTTTCCATGTACCATACAAACTATTACAATCACAAAATTTAAAAACAATGACTTTTTTTTTTGTTTTGTTTGTTAGGGATTTAATTCCCAAGTAACCGAGATGAAGATGTTCCATAATTAAATTCATGCTAAAAAAACCTGCATTTATAAAATAGTTGATAAAAATATTCCTCTCTGTTAACAATACAGCATGGAGGTACGGAGACCAAATGATGGAGATATAGGGCAGGGTTAACATTACTCGGACTTGGCTTCCTTATCATCAGATGCTTCAGCAGCTGGTGCCTATAAAAGTGTTTGGGAAGAATAGAAATATTATTGGAAATGCTAATTGGATTCCAATATAACAAGCATCAAAGAGAGAGCAGTTCGTGTGGATAATATCGACACAGCAACAAGGCTGTTAATTGTAAAAGTGAAAACATCTCGAGGTAATTTTGGAATAAGTGCCTACAGAGAGGCAGAACTTGGGAATGTATTTTAGATTAGGATCAATGCTATGCCAGGGGAAGTTCAAGCCCCCATTGTACAAGGAAGTGTCAGAGTTACACACCCACCCGTGGTACTGTTGTGCAGGTTTTGGGGAATTCAGTTCCCACCTGTTCTCTACAAAAATGTGCTTTTACTTTTGAAGGTAACACATCAAACCTGCAAAGCTCCTCTCAAAGACCCCCTGAGGCACATCAGCCATCTATTGTTTTAGCAAAGCAGCTCCTGATCTTGTTTTAGAAATGAAAGAATAAACAACCAGTTGACTGATGGTGACACTGAACCCGTGAGGAGGGACCAGAGGTCTCTATCAGTCAGAGAACACAAGGGCAAAGAGAGCCCTTGGAAAACTCTGTGTTGCTACTGTCAGCAAGGGATCTGCTGGGAAAATCCCACCAGGATGGAGCCTGCAGCTGGTCCCAGCCAAAGGCAGCTCTGAGGCAGGAGCTGCCACAGCAAGGACCTGTGAGAAGAGGCTGAAGATGAAGAGACAGGACCGAGCTGACTGTGCAGATCTCTTGAATTGTTCGGAGGGAAAGGATTGTTTGAAGGACTTGTGTAAAACTGAAAACCAGATTTCTGGCCCAGCACCAGCCCGTGCTGAGCAGCAGAGGGAAGCCAGGAGCCCAGAGAGGGTGTGCAGAGTCAGCTCAGGGCTGCAGAGCTCTCCCTGAGCTCCACTGTTCCCAAACACTCAGCGTTGCCTGACCAGCCCTGGAGGGACCCCGGCACAGCACAGCACACCTGTGGGAGGGCTCCAGCACAGGGCAGGAAGGAGCTGGAAGGACAATGCTGTTCCTCCAGGCTCTCTCTGTGCAGATCCCCAGCTGGACTGTCCTTCCAGGGTGGCAGTGAGACCCCCCACCCTGGGAGGAGCCAAGGGGAGCTCCTGCAGCTGAATTCCCAGCACATCTGGCTGTATTCCCATGGTTAGTGCAGCTAAAGTACCTCATTAGTTTTGGTATCTCCGTTTTCAGAGTGGTTTTCTTCTTTAGCATCCTCCTGTTTAGTTTCCTCTTTGCCTTTGGCTCCTTTCTTCCCTTTTGTTGCTGCCTTTTTGTCCTCCTTTTTATCATTTGCTGCTTTTTCTTTCTGTTAAGAAAACAGACCACAGTTTATTAAGTCTTTATTTCCATCTTGTACATCTGGATGTTAATAAACTCCCAAACCCTCCACACAACCTCCTTCCACACCCCTAACTTCCCTTTGACAAAGATGAGATCAAAGTTTTGAAGAAGTGTTTCCCTTCTGTGCTCTCCTGAATGTGCTGCTGGGAAGTGCATTAATAAAAAAGCAGCCATGGCTGGGGTTAAAGGAATTCCTATTTTAAATAGACATTCAATTAAATTAGCTAAGAAATGTTGAACTGGCCTGTATTTGTACCCTGCTGCTGAAAAGCAGCCACAGAACAAAACCAACATGTACAACTAGTGGAAATACCAGAATCCTTCAGATGTGCTGTTAATGCTTATTTAGAAAACTGTAACAAAGCTGTAGTCTAAGGACTTCCCCTCTTCCCTGCCAAAAATATTCCTTATTATTATAAACCATATGTGTGACAGAAAAACTGGGGGCTCAACACCATCACTTTGATAACAACAAGAGCTTTGCATTTATTAAGTGCAGTTTCTTATATGTGGATCAGGCAAAAGCAAAACAAAAACCAAAACTTGATGCTTCTGTAGTAATAATTTTCCATAGGCAAGGTCAGATCCCGACCCAAATACACGACTCTCATTAGTTTCACTTCCAAGGATCTGCCTCTTGCTGCCAGTAACTGAACTAGCTCAGCTCCTGCTTGATTAACCTACTTCCAACAAAGGAACCATGAAACCTGCAAAATCTACTCACAGGAATGTGAACAGAAACAGAAAATTACTGAAATAAATACATATATATATATATATATACTCAAAAGATTTGTCTCAGCAACAAGAAATTACTAAAGGTTACAAAAAGCTTCCTTTATTATTCCAACCCCTGGCTGATTAGTGCAGAAAACTAATTCACCTTAAAAATGAGCTGCTGCTTAAGGGCAAACTCATGAAATAAAAGGTGAAGGCACCTGATTGTTCAACGATGCTGATGATTAAAATGCACCAAAATTAACAGCAAACCCTACAGTGATGCAGAACATTTAAGACAGTGAGTCAGTAGCACTCAAATGGGTGAAGGTCTCTTTCCTCTCTAACTTCCCACATTCCAGTCTCAGGGATTTCAGCCCACCTGGGAAACTCTACTACAGTGTGGTGTCAGGAATTCCCTGGACTGGGAATACCCAAGTGTTCTGGTGCTGTTTGGCAGCGAGATTTAGAATTACAGTTCCACTATGGCAGTGGTTACCTTTTCCCTCACCCCATTAAAAAGAGACAACAAAGTATTTACAGAGCTCAAACTAATTCTCTGTAGCCCCCCCTGTGCTGGTAAAGCCCCTCCTCAGAAAGTATTTGAGGAGAATCCAGGGAAACTGGGTTCCATGGCTGGAGGGAAAGTGTCTCCCAGGACACAGCACTGTATTCATGTTCCTCAATAATTTTGCTATAGAGATGGCAATAACAACTAAGTGCTAAGGTCACGTGTATTAAAAGTTACAAAACTCTTTTCCCAACTCTGGTTTTCAACACTGGCAAAGTTTAACAGGTGAAATCTGTTCTGACACACACAAAGCCCTTCCAAGAACCTTAAGGTTGGCAAGTAAAGCATTTGGGGGCAGATGCCTCCACAATTGTTATTTCATCCCGTTTTTCACAGGTATTGGTGCAGTATGAGGAGCTGTAGAGAGCCAAAAATGCAGCTCAGGTATCCTGGCTTCAAACAGCACCTTAGGAGCAATAGGACCAATGCTTCCAAGTCCAGCTGGGAGCAATTCCCAGGGCACTGCTCCCAGGGGTTATCCCAAAGGGAGAGCACACCACACAGTTGTGCAGTGAGGGCCCAAACTAAGCTTTTACAGCCCCTTACAGCCCTAAACTCCTGCATCCGTGTTCCTACAACTCTTAAAATCAGTTACAGCAGCTTTTGTGTTTAAACTCCAAATATTTCCATGAAGCAAACTTGAAAAAAGAAGCAAATCCCAACCCTGTGGATGACATACAGCTGCCCTGCCCTGAGTGACCCTGAGCAGGGGCTGTCACAGCCCAGGCCAGCTCTGTGTTGGCAGAGCAGCCACCAGCAGCTGGCTCTGCTCTTCCCAGGGCACCAGTCACTAGAGGGGAGTGCAATCCAGAGTGTCCAGTGCTCCATCCACTCAGGAATGTGGAGCTGTGGAGCTCCCCGTGCTCTGGAACGGACCTAGAAATCCAGCTGCAGCAGCAGGATGGAATGTGAACGTCTTGCTCTGCACAGCACTGAGGTTACAGAGCTGAGGGATCCCCAAAACGACATGTGGGGTTCTCCCTCTCCTCCATCTCTCATGGCATCTCTGCTGCTCCACACAACAGGACTTGGAAATAGTTCCCTTCCCTGCAAGTCTGCTGTGCCCCAGGAAATAGCAAGGCATTTCAGATGGAAAAGGAAAGAGCTCCTGGTTCCCACTCATCCTCCCCTTCTGCAACCAAAGCATCTCTTGCTCCTGGGCTTTGCCCACCTCATCATCCAAATCCACAAGAGAAACGTGGGATGGGAACAGGTTAAAAACAATCACTAAAGTTTTGTTGCTGGGGTGTTTTGGGTTTTTTTTTTTGAGCTGCAAAATCCTAAATATTTACAGAAAAATCTTTAAAAAAACCCAAACCACCACACTGCAAACGGACTGCTGGGAAGACTGTGACAGGAAAGGGGATGCAAAGAATTCCTCATGGATTGCAGAACTGTCCCCCTTGAATTTCAAACTGTTGCTCCAAAGCAAAAAGGAGCTCTAAAACGTTTTTTTTTTTTAAACTATACTGTCAGACGTGCCAATGTTTTTGACATTTCCGAAAACATCCAGCTTAAGGAAAGGGGTCTGTAGAACTTACAGTGATTAAAAAGTGATAAACTGATAACTAACTTCAGAGAGGGCCTTGGAACGGAAATAGTGAGGAACTGTAATTAAAAGCATGATTTTCAATGCTTTCTCTAATTGAGTCTCTGATCTCTATTCCAAGCATCATTTTTCCAACAATGCACTATATGAAACTTCAGAATGGCCTTGCAAAGCCTCACCACAAGGGATTTAAAATCTGCTCAGTTTACCACATTCCTTGGCCAGGAACTGGATAAAATTCTATCTTTTAATTCACATAATTCCACCTTAAACCTTTAAAGATAATTATGAAAAAAGCCAAAGTGGTTAGTTGTGGAGGTTTTTTTATCCCCTATAAACCCCTTGAGAAGGAAAATAAAACTCCAAGAGATCCCCAAGACTTACCTTAGGTGCTGCCTTTTTGGGCTTTGGCTCCGGTTTGGGAGGAGCAGGTTTCTGTACAAAAACACACACAAGGAACAGAGTCAGGTGAAAGGCAGAAATAAACATTTATACTTAAGATAAATATTTATAATTTTTATGTTGGTAACTTTTGAAAACTATTTACCCAACAGTTGGCCCTGCAAAAATCAATGGGCAAATTACCAGGCTAAGGAGAGAGCAGGTAATTTATAGAGCCACGAGCATTTGCATGGACAAATCCATCCTCAGATCAATACTCCTTGACTCTGGATACTCCTATGTCCAGACTGAATGTTCACTAACACAGATGTACCTCATGTGAGAAGCCTGTAATGTGTGAATACATGGAAACATGGAATGGGAATTTTAAATACTGAAGACTCAATTCTGGTGGAAAAACCCCAGTAGTTTATCTTGAACTGCCCCCATCCCATGGAATGTGGTATCAAAGGAATAAATAAGGATACTCACAGCGGATAGTCTGGCTGACCTTCTCTTTGGCTGTATAAAGAAAGATGTGTCACTAAAATTCAGAGAGCACATAAAGCACAGCTTTCTCAGAACTGCCACCCAAAATAACATGGTATCATGGAACCCCACAGAAATCCCAAGTTTTATGAAATTATGGGCATTATGGTGGTGGACTTGATGACTCCCCATTCCTGGGAACATCCAAGGCCAGGCTGGAAGGGGCTTGGAGCAACCTGGGAGAGTGGAAGGTGTCCCCCAGGGGGTGGAATGAGATGATGTTTAAGGTCCCTTTCAACCCAAACCATTGTGGGATCCCATGATCCCTGTGGGTCCAGCCCAGGATATTCTATGACTCCCTAAAAGTGCAGCTTTGCTCAGCTCAGCTTTTCTTCTGCTGCTGCCACTTCACCCCACTGAGGTGGGAAGGGATAAAGTTTCTTTACTTCCAGGACCTGAAAAGGGACATAACCCCATTGGAAAGAGACATGTTCCCATTGGAAGGGGAAATGTTCCCACTGGAAGGGGACGCGTTCCCACAGAAAAGAGACATGTTCTCATTGGAAAAGGACATGTTCCCACAGAGAAGAGACATGTTCTCATTGTAAGGGGACATGTTCCCAGTGGCCTCTGGCTTCTGACACATTCCCGTTGGAACTGATTGTCCCTGACTCCAGCCACATTCCCACTGGAACAGATAATCCCTGACTTCAGCCCTGTGGAGCTGCTGGACCCCCAGCACCCACCTCAGGTGGGTCACCCATCACCTCAGGCAACAGAGACGGCCCTGAACACCCCAAAAACAGTGGCAGGGCCACCCCCTCCATCTGAACCCCTCCCCACCCCTCATGAGCTGCGCGGACTCCCTAATTTTTGCGGAGCCCTTGGGAAGTGGCGACCGCAACCAACTCCTACCTCCTCCTTTACCTCGCCTTCAGCTGGAGCCTGCAAGGAAAGCGACACGTGAGAGGAAGCAACATTTAACCCCCACCAGAGCCCCTGAGGGGGTGTCACAATAACCCACCCCCCCCTCCACACACACCCCTCCTCAATACCTACAGCAATGGCGGCCCCCCCTTCCCCGCCGCCTCACGGACTACAACTCCCACAATGCCCCGCGGCCGCCATCACGGCACCGGGTTCGAAAAGTTCCCGCCAATTTTTTTTCTCCCAGGCCCCCCCCCCCCACCCTCACACAACAAGGTCGCCGAGGGCCCCGCAAGGACAATGAGGGACAACCGGGAGCGCGGCGATCGCGCCCGCCCGACGGGTTTCGGCTCGGTCACGGCGCCCCACGGCCCCCTA
>JAWWLV010000158.1:1219203-1239193 GCA_035041135.1 Platyrinchus mystaceus
CCGTGGGGACACAAACATGGCCGCCTCCGGTACCCGCGGCCTGCGGGAGCGCGGCCGCCCGGCCCGGCCCGGCCCGGCTCGGCCGTACCTGCCGGAAAGGGCCGTTGCGCGGCCGCGGAGCGCGGGGGCTGCGGCCTTTGTGCGGCCCGGCCCCGCGCGGGGAGCGGCGGTGTAACCGCCCCGCGGCTGTTGGAGCAGCGTGGGCTCACCGGCCGCTGGGGCTGGTGCAGGGCTGAAGCCTGTGAGGGTGTCCCCGGAGCGGGGCCTGTGAGCCTGAGGTGGTTCAGAAGGTGAAGGCTCGGACTTGGGCACGGATTAAGGGAGATGAGCTTTGTCTCCATCATAACGGCGATGTCTGACAGCGTTCCCACTATGTATCTTGTGTATTTCCATAGGGAAGGCACAAGGTGTGTTAATCCCACCTTCAGGGCCAAAGCACTTTGCCACTGAGAGGTGAAGCAGGAGGTGTGACTGTTCCTGCCCAAAGCCAGTCCAACCTTTTCTAAAACCTACAATCAAGTGGATTCTACAATCTTCCCAGGCAGCCTATTCCAGCACCCAAGTGCCATTAAAAGCCCAAAGTTTTCCCCAGCATCTAAGCTGTACTTTGGCTGTGAATTTCCGTTTCTTTGTGTGGTGCCCAGCAGGTACAAAGAACGATTAATAAGCATCAAATTCCACTAACATTTCAGAATCTGTGTCATTTCACTTAATACTATAATTTTCTCCCTAAAACCTTATTTTTCTAGACTAAAATTCTCAGAGGCCTCACGATCTCATAGGCCATATTTTGTAAATTTTTTACCATTGCTGGGCTGCTCCAGACTCCTCTCAACTTCGCATTCTTGCTCAGGTCTGTGTCCAATAATCAGGTTAATTAGGTAACGGCTCTCAGCGTGGTATTTGCAGACTCAGCAGCAGCATCACCACGTTGGTTCAGACTCTTCCTGATCCCCTGTAATCCCTGGATCCCTTTCAGTGCTGCTCCCTGAACAGCTGTTCCCCCGTTCTTGACAAATTCATGGTGACTTTTTGATTTGTCACTCCTTACGTCACCCCCCTCTCCAAGGGCTGGGATGTCAATACTTTATTATCTTCCTGCACTTTGCAGTTAAGCTCAGCAATTTTCCGTCCACGGATCCACCTTTCTCCCCCTTCCTCCAGTCAGTGTTGATCCATCAAATGCCATGATTATTTTGTTAAAACACACCAATTATTTAAGGATGTCCCTGACTGGCCTCCTGCATCCTGGGGAGTGCATTTTCCAGGCACTGCCGGCCCCAGTGTAACCACACAACCAAACACAAGTGCTCCCCCTTCAAGTTCTCCTGTGGTAACCAGGATTTTAAATAGTCTTTCCAATAGTTTTCTCCATCTTCTGAACTATGAATGGCCTAAAACACATTTCAAGAGCACTTGGTCTCCAAGTTCTCCATCACCAGAAGGTTTGTGCTCCAGTTGCCTCAAGAGGTTTCTCCTCTCTGCCCACAGTTATTGTTTTATCCTTTCTATGTTCTGTGAGAAGTCTTTGTGGAAGAGAAACAGGAATTTGTTGGAGGGTCTGTCAACATCTTCTCTTGAACAACTTGCACAACAAACAATTTAGATCAAAATGTGCAAGTGAAGCACAGATTTGAAAATTCACTACTCATTTTTGCGTTGTATTTGCTCTGCCTTCTCTTTCATCTTTATATTTTCTCAAACACTTTGACTTATTCTTCAAATGTCACCATTAAACCACAAACTGGCTTAAATAACCATTAGTGAGAAGATTGTTTCCCACTGAAGAAACAGGATAAGCTGCTGTGAGATGCTGTTGTGTTGCAAGGGTAAATGGCTGTAACCATGCAGGAAATTACAGATGTGGCTGTAGCCAGGAGAGTAAGTTTATTCTGGAGCATTAGTTTACACCATGTTACTTTTTTGGTGCTTTTGCCACAACTGGCATTTTTTATTCAGTACAAACCCACCTAAAACTGAATTTATGATACCACCTCACCAGACTACCTTAGGAATAGATCAAAGCAACAAACCAAGAGTTAATCTTTTGTTTGTGCCACTGTTTCCATGAGAAAATGTTGTGCTAAAATTTCAATTTCTGCTGTTGTCCAAGGCAGGGATGTCCTGCAGGGGAGGAGAGCCTGTTCCTGATGTCAGAGATCTGTAGTTCTTGAGGAATGTTTTCCTCGACCACATTTTTGAGCTGAAGCAGATCTAGACATTCCTGAATAAAGGTAAAGCACATCAAAGTCACTCCTGGGTGACTGGCTTCTCACCTTCCCCAAACAGGCAGGTAGATATGTGTTGCTTTCCCATTCCTTTGTGCTAAAATCCATGGGAGGTTGGAACACTAGGAGATTCTTTTCTACACATTCCACTCTCAGCCTGATTCATCTAGATGTGCAACAGCCCCACAGTCAGAGCTCAGAGGCACTGGAAATTAGGATTCTGTGTGCTCACAGTCATGGCACATATAACAAGTAATATTAATGCAGATTTTTGGGACAAAATACCACAAAACACATTTTTGTGTTTTGTACCCGCTGTACAAAGTGTCCTTCAGCCTTATTTTATATAACTTTTGGGATGAGCAGATTATCGATCTATAGGAGATGTTTGTGCTTGTTAATTTTATACTTTGTGCTGGGTGATTTTGTGGTTTGTCCTGGATAAAAATTGATTTTTATGTCAAATTCAGTATTGATTACAATGAAATGTTTAGAGCTTATTAATTTGGGAAGATGAGGATGAGGAATTGAGGATTCTCACTGAGTCTCTTCATCCTCACTTCAGTCAAACCTTTGACTTAGCTCCAGTTTCTGACCCAGTCCCTGATAGTGAAGGGGGTGACTGCACACACCAGGCTTGTATTATTGAGATTATTCACTGGTTTGGTGAATTCTCAACATAAAAAATAAGTGGAAATGTCTATTTCTGCTTACAACACACTGGCACAGGTTGCCCAGAGAAGCTGTGGCTGCCCCTGGATCCTTGGAAGTGTCCAAGGCCAGGTTGGATGGGGCTTGGAGCAAGCTGGGATAGTGGAAGGTGTCCCTGCCCATGGCAGGGGGTGGAACAAGATGAGCTATAAGGTCCCTTCCCACCCAAATCACTCTGTGATTCTATGAAATGAAACATTAAAATAGTGTAAAAGCAGAGTTTGACACACGAGTTACAAACAATTTAAAACCATAGTAATTCATTTTTCAGTCTTGGCAGGAACAGGAGGGCTGAGAGATGATCTCTAGAATCAGTCTGCTACGGAGGGGTGAGGGACATGCAGAAAAGACAAAACCAGGACAGAAAACCTGAATTTAAGAGAGGAGGCTGGGAAGTTCCCAGAGAGGAACTCAGGAACTCACCTGAGGACCTGTCCTGTGCTGAAGCACCGGGCTGGGTTAGACCCGATGGACACAGCAGATTGTAACAACCTGACCTGCCAGATGGTCCTCACTGCACCCCCGGGGTGGGCAGAACTGCTTGCACACACAGCCTCAGGAGATGGCTGGTGCTCCCAGCTTTTCAAGTCCATTCCCAAGGAGACCTGGCAACTGGGATGGTTGTGACCAAGAAAGCACAGCAAAGTTTTACAAATCATGCTGCCTTTAGCACTTATTTTGAACTTATTTGATTGGAAGTCTTTCCAACAGCTGTTTGAAGATTCCCAGAGAATCTGGGGACAGAAGCCTACGAGCAGACCCTTTGACCAACATTGACTTGGTCCCAGGAGACCCCAAGGCCTCTGCAAACCCAAAGCTGAATGCACGAGCCGTCTCCATGTATATAGAAACCTCCAATACTTTCACGGCAGGCAGCACATCCTGATTTGCAACTCCACTTCCCTCCTTCCAGCTTGCTCCGAGCTCACAGCCAGCAGAACTGCAGGTTTCTCACTGGATGGGCTCGGGGAAGGCCGGATTTAGTGTTCAGAGCACAAAATGTGTTCTGTCCAGCCCAGGTCTTGAGTCAGAGAGCCAGAGACCAGGCGACGGTATT
Organism: Platyrinchus mystaceus; assembly: GCA_035041135.1. Taxonomy (NCBI): domain Eukaryota; kingdom Metazoa; phylum Chordata; class Aves; order Passeriformes; family Tyrannidae; genus Platyrinchus; species Platyrinchus mystaceus. Next base: position 1,223,200 of record JAWWLV010000158.1, read on the forward strand.
GTCAGATTTTGGGATTGTGTCTTCTGCCTTTCAGGGCAGCAGCCCTCAGTGAAGGCCCAGCTGAAGTAAGTGGCCTAGAACAGCATTAACAGAATGACAATTCCTTTTATGTGGGCTGAAATCCTGGTATCTCATAGAATCCCAGGATGGTTTGGGTTGGACAGGACCTTAAAGCTCATCTTATCCCCCCCCCCCCCCCCCCGCCATAGGCAGGGACACCCTCCATAGGACAGGTTGCTCCAAGCCCGGTGCAACCTGGCCTTGGACACTTCCAGGGATGGGGCAGCCACAGCTGCTCTGGGCAACGTGTGCCCCAAAGTGTCCCAGAGCCCCAGGAAAGTTCCTTGTCCCCCCTTTCTCCTCCTCCCGGGCCGAGCCCTGCCCGCGGTGCCGCCGAGCGCCAGCAGGGGGCGCCCTCCGGCAACAACGCGGGGCCGGGGGCGGCGGAGCCTGGGGGGGTGAGCCGGGACTGGGGGGGTGAGCCGGGACTGGGGGGGTGAGCCGGGACTAGGGGGGTGAGCCCGGTCCGGGGCAGATGCGCCGGGTCTGGGGGTGCTGAGCTGGCTCTGGGGGAGCTGAGCCAGGCCTGTGGGAGATAAGCAGGGTCTGGGGGAGATGAGCAGGGTCTGGGGGTGCTGAGCTGACTCTGGGGGAGCTGAGCCAGGCCTGGAGTGGCTGGGCTGGGTTTGGGGCAGCTGAGCCAGGACCGGCGGGTCCGGGGGTGCTGAGCCGGGCCCTCTGCACCACCTCTCAGTAGTTCCACGGCACAGGTAACGAACAGCAGTCACAGAATCTCTGTGCTCTGTCAATGACTTCCTCATGCCACCGACTGCCCTGTGCCTTTCACAATCACACATAAATCAAGGAAACCTGGCCTAGCTCAGGTTCCAAATGAGAAGCAGCAGATCTCTTGAGCTTCCTAATCCCTTTCCACAAACTCTTTGGAGCAGGGGAGCAGAGTTTCCACCCCCCTGGATGCAGCAGGACAAAGCTCTCAGGGCACAGCAAAGCCAGGAGACACACTCTGAGTCAGGGTTTGTCTTCTGGCTCCGATTACTGCCAGGCTGGGATTGGGAATGAAGGATGGATTCCTTATTTCCTACTGAGAGTGCTGAGCTGATGTCCCTTACCCATCATACCTTCTCCATGTCACACAGATCCAGATCATCTGCTCTGGCACAGCCTCAGGTTGGTTGCAGGTGGATTCTGGTGTATTTCTCTCTGTGGTTACAAGAGCACGTGCTTCCTGACCTTTTGGACAAGTGGGATTTTGCAGTTGATTACTGGAATATCTTTCACTGTGAGTTTCCCCCACATTTCTTTTTCTAAAGCAGCTTAATTTGCCTGCACTTGGAAGGCTCCATCCTTGCCTGTGCTCTAAAGAAAAGTGAGTGGATCTTTGCCATTACTGGCAACAATTTTACCTGAAATCCCTGGATGATTCCAGAGTGGCCGATCCCTTGGGCTTCCCTTTGGGGAGCACCTCAAATTTATTCAGTTTGTTTGAGGTTTTGCTCTACCTTGAGAAGAATAATTCACAACTTCACAAGTGTTTAATAGTGAAAACAAAACCACCACCTTGGATTTTTCAGGAATAGCCTGGGAATAGAAAACATTGTGCTTTTCCGCCAATAAAGTAGAAAATTTACTTTTATGAGTCAAGAAAAACAAGTTGTTTCAATGATACCTGATGTGTGTATTACTTTTAACTTAATAACTCTCATTTCATGAAGATAAAATGCCTCCTAAAGTGCACGTTTGAGAGTAATGATTGTATCAGGGTTTTTAGGAGGCGGAAAAATGAGGTGCAGCTCGCTCCAGGAGACTCTCACCTCCTGATTCCAACTCTCCAAGGAAAGGAGAGCTGCCAGTGTGAGAGGAGAGCCCAAAGTCCAAGTGGCCCTCCCTTTCCCGTTCTCCACCTGTATTTTTTCCTTCTTTCTGATAAGCTGTGGTTTCTCCCTCCCTCATTCCTTGCCGTGAATCAGGTTATACACTGGCAGCAACAGGAATTCCCAGTGTGTTTCTCAAACAGCTGGGAAGGGGTTCACAAACACATCTGAAGAAACATTCCTTGAAGAATTGGACTTAACTCGGTTTGTTTTCAAGAGATTAAAAACGACATCATTTGTTTTATAAAATTTTGAAACTCCCTGAACTGGGGAATTTTTATTGTGTAGCATCATCCTAAATAAATGTTGGCTTATTGCTTTTTCAAACATAAAACTCACGACAGGCTTGAAGACTATATAAGTATCATAATTAATATCAAATTTAGGCATGTCATTCTCAAAATAGTGCTTTTTCTGTTTTTTCTTTTTACTGTTGGCAAATTAATAAAACAAATATGGGTGACAATTCAATAATTTTTAATTCAGTGGGGTTTTTTTTAAATAATTTCTTTGGTTAGGAAAACCACCTTATAATTTGTCAGAAAAAGGCTTATGCTTGTTTGGAAGACTCATTTCAGAAATACCTCCTTGTTTTTTGCCAAGAGCAGAACAAATATCTTTCTTTCATCTTAGCTTGTAGGTGGTAAAATTGCAGCTTCCTGTGCTTATCAACCTAAGTATTTTCCATTTTCTGTGAAGCTGCTATCAGAATATATAATACAATATATATGAGGTAATACTTGGAGTACCAGAGGCAAGTGGGAGATAGGTGCCGGATAAAAACTTCCCTAAATAACGTGTCACCATGACTATAACTATTAAAAAGGTGGGGGTTTTGATGCTTTATTTGTGTGGATGATACTTTACAATAATGATGGGAATGCGAAGAACTCACTGGATGCCGTGTGTCTTTTGTCAGGGGCTGGCACATCACTCGGGCGGTACTCGTCACACTGGAATAAATTTTTAAAGGAAATTCTTAATTCAAAATATAATTACCCAGAAACATCTGCCCATCCATGACTCCTTTTGTCGCCTGTGCCCTCACACCGCGGGCACGGCCATGGCGGGAGAACGGGGTGGGGGCTGAGAGGTACCCGGGGAGCCCAGGACGGGTCGGTCGGTCCCGGGGAACCAGCCGTGAGGGGAGCAGCCATGAGGGGACCGGGACCTGACAGGAACCATGAGGGGAGTGGCTGTGAGGGGACCCAGCCGTGAGGGGACGGGGACCTGAGAGGAGCGGCCGCTGCCATGGCGGCTCCGCGCCGTGGGCTCCCCCTCTCCCGCCCCTGTTGTCTCCGGTTCGCTCCGGTTCTCCCCGCCACCCCTCACACCACAGCCCGAGGCGGCCGCCCGTCCCCTCAGAGCGGCTCCGCGGCCATGGCTCCCCCGCCCCCTCCCCCGCACGTCTCGCGCGGCTCGTCGAGAACGCGCCTCCTCTCCCCTCACTTTCTTTTTTCTACCTCCCCCTTATTTATTTATTTAATTTTTTTAAAAAAACCATTTTCCGCCCTTCCGGGCTCGGGCGGCGGCGGCGGCCGCGGGGCGAGGCGGGGCGAGCGCTCCCGCCGCCTCCCCGCGCCCGCCCTCCCGCCTGAGCCCCAGCCCGCGCCCGAGCCGCCCGCACACACCCACCGCCCGCCCGGCTCCGCATCCTGCCGCTCCCAGCATGGTCATCAAGGTCTACATCGCCTCCTCCTCCGGCTCCACGGCGGTAAGCGGCGCCCCGGGGAGCCGGGGCCGGGCGGGGGGCGAGGGGGGAGGCCGGGGCAGCCGCGGTCCCTTCACGGCTCCCGGCGCGGCGCGGGTGGAGCTGCGGCTGCCTCCGAGGGAAAGCGGCGTTTCCTCCGTGATTCGCACCCCTCGCCCTGCGCTGGGAAGGCAGAGCCTCCAATATTTGGGGTTTTGTTGTTGTTGTTGTTGTTGAAGTTCGATTCTAAATGTGTCGCCCATCGTTGGGTTTGGATGAGTTCATTCCTCGTGGGTGGTGGCAGCCGTGTGGCCGCTGTCCCGGTAGCTGCCGGTTCTTGCCGTGTGGGAATACTGGGTTCCGCTTCTCGTGGCTCCAGTGTGTTGTAGGCAGAGCTCGGGCTGTGTTTTTCAAAAGGAAAATGGGCAAATAGACAGAAATATTGGGGGTTTTGCTTACGTTCAGGTGTAGCTCAGTATCCTCAGGATCGTCTGGTTTCTGTTTGATCTGTGAGAGATGCTCCAAGGCTGAAATCCAGGGAATTTGGTCTCACTTGGTAAGGATGGGCTGGAGCACTACAAAATGCCAGAGACTCGGGAAATGCCAGCTATTGCAGTTAATGATCAGTGACTTTTACTGCGAGGAGATAAAGAGACCGAGCTGTGTCTGCGTGATGACCTTTCCCAGTCACTGTTAGACTGTGCTTCAGATGCAGGTCCCCAAACTTTGGGAGGACAGTGATGTGCAGAAGATAGAAACAAACTGTCACTGAATTCTCCTCCTCTGCCTGAGCGCAGCCACAGATCACTGGTCTTCAGCGGATCAAATACCAGTTGGTAGCTTGTGGGGATGGGGCACAGATGGCAAAGAAGGCTGTGCCTCAAGTGTCCCTGCTGTCCCTCCCTTCCCGGGTCATCTTGGCTAATCTTGATGTCAGTGCCGTGCTGGTGCTGCTGGTGAAAAGCAGATGACTGTCCTGTCTGATGCTGCTCTGGAGAGGGTCTTGAAATCCAGAGTAGTTCATTCATAAAAGGGATCCAGAGGGATTTCTGCGGGATTCATACAGAATGATCATCTGGAAGGAAAGAAGCAGTCATTAGCAGATTGAAAGGGTAATTCTTTCTTTCTAATGCAGCTGTTAATAGGTTTCAAGTTGACTGCTTCAGTTGCTATAGATTTTTATCAGTGCTCTCTTCATGGCACCTATTGATTTGTGTCTGTGTAGTGATACTGAGCTCTAGGGGTGCACTAACTGATCTCAATCCTGGCTGTGTTTTCACGGTTTTAAATGAAGTTTTTAATTATTAGCTGAGCGGTTTCTGCCGTGCTGCCTCATCCTTGTGTGGGTTGTACACGTTACAAGTCAGACTCCAGTCTGACTAACTCCTGCTTTTTAGGCTCCTTTATGCATCCCTGACTATGGAATTTGAATGTAGCATTGGTGTAGTCTGTTTTTGGGGAATTTGAGTGTAGCTTGCACAGAGTTGCCAGTTTTATGACGTATATATATATATATTTTTTATATACTCATGCCTGTGTCTAAAGCGGGAACAACTCAAGTGATGTTGTGGTAATGAGCAGGACTTGCACATTCTCGGTTTCCTCTGTTCACTGAGGGTGTTTCTGTTGGCAGGGACCAGCCAGCACCTCACAGGATGATGTTTTCTTTCCAGTATAAGAATTTTAATCGATGTTTCAACCTAAAGTAAGACAGAGAGGCACCTCTTTGGAGAGAAATGTGCTCTATGGGAACGGGTTGGTTTTGGGGGTCTTAAACTTTTGGTGAGACGGGCTTTGCTTGGAGGGCCAGGGGAGCCTTTCCTGTGCTGAATTTGAAATAACCCGTTCCAGGAATGGAAAATCCACATCAGAGGAGGCTGCTACTGAGAGATGGAACAGAGACAAGGCTGTTTGCAGCAAAGGGACTGAACTGGGTAACATCAGCCCTGGAAGGGCTCTCTCTCCTGCTAAGTCAGCTTTGTACTGTCAGTGAAGCCCGGCACTGTGTTAATTTGAGGTTTAAAAGGCTGATTTGCCTCAGTAGAAGCAAACCAGAAATAAGTATCAAATCTCCTTCCTCCTGCCCTGTTTCTGTAAATTGGAGGAGCTTTTGTGAGACTGGAAAGCATCATCTCCCACTGAAGGGAAAAGGGTTGGGATTGCTTCACACCTCACACCCTGGGGCTGTGAGTCTTGGAAGGTGCCCAAATTTTGTGCTCTATTATTGGCAAAGTCCTGCTTTGTTATGTGGTATAATCTGCCACAGTATATAAAATGTTGCCCCAAGGAACTGTTCTCCATAATGTTTATGTTCAGTAGGATGTATCACTGAGGAAAAAAATACTGTGTGAAGCTCGTGTCTAAGCAAAGGCATTTTATGAGCGGGTTTCAAGGGATTCCTGGTGAAGTATGTGTTGTCTGGCCTTCTACTTGAATTTCAGCCCACGAAATGATGGTTACAGCACCAGTTTCCTGCTGTTTGCAAGTCTTACATGGGACGTTGCCCCTTCTCTTTAATCTTTCTCAGTGTGGGTGTTGTGGCCTGGGCAGTGGCACCTGGGTTTTGGAGATGAGGTGAGGACAGCCAGTGTGGGAATATGCGTGTGGAGCTCCTGTCCAGGAGTCTTCCTGGGCAACCTACAATGGAAGTGAACAGTGTTCCTTAGTATGAGACAGTGTTGGAGGCTCTGGACAGATGCAAATGCCCCAAGCGTGGCAGGAGCAGGGACTGTCCAGGCTATTCAGATCCTTCAAGAGGCAGAAGGAGGAGAGGCCTAAGAGTCATTAGACTCTTGCTCCTGGAAGAAAAGGATACAAGGAGGGAAGAGGCTGAATGGCTCAAGTCCAGTCTGTGATTTTCTCCATAGGATTTCGGTATTTTGTTGGTTTTTGGGTAAGACATTGCCCAGCCTCCCTGCAGCACCAGAATCCCTTTCCTCCTGGAGGCAGCTGCTCTGCCAGGTTTATTGATCTCCCATGGAAGGGAGCCAGCTGTTTGAATTCCTGTCGGTCTTACGAGTGTGCATTTGTTGCCAACAACTGCACTAGTCTTGACTATGGACTTTGTCCAAGAGAATTGTGTTCGTTCATCCCCCCTCCCCTTGCAAGCTCCAGGAGTATGGACGGTGAAACTGGAGGCTGGAAGCAAAGTGCCAGCACTAGATGGTGGGCTGAGCTCTCCCCTGTGCCACTGCCAGTGCTGTGGGCTGTGGAAAATGCCACATCAAACCTCTGGTGTCCAGACACTCCTCAGAGCCGGGCACTTCATCTTTGTGATGTTTCCATGTGTCCAGGCTCTCCCCCCTCCCTTGTTTTGATGGCTGTGTGGGTGGTTTTCCTTCCTCACCTCCTACTGTTGCTGTAGACATGGCAAGGAGAAGAGACGATCTCCAGAGTCAGAGTTCCATGTTACACAGACTTGATGCTCTTTAGGGCTGGTTTTAGAGAGGAAAGGAAATTTTAATTTATTTTTTTCATTCCCACAGTTAAGGATGTAGGGGGTTCATGTTTTTCTTTTACTGTTTTCTTGCTTGGGAAAGGGTTTAGGTCTTCTCCCCACCCACCAGGAAGTGAAGAGGAAAGTGGCCTGTGGTCAGGGGAGTGAACATTTGCTTACAATTCCTCTTCTCTTTTCCCTCATAACCCAGTAAAGCACTGGTGGACTTGCTGGTGCTGCTGGGGATACACAGCCAGTGGCAAGAGCTTCCTATGGCATTTCTGGGGAGAGCAGCTCTGGAGAAGAGCAGCTGGAAACAAGCAGTATGTAACCACCAGCTCCTGTCCCTGCTCAACGACTCAGAGCTTTGGGAGGGCTGGTGAAGCCGCTTCATCCTGCTGAAGTGTGAATCCCAGGGAAGTAATACATGGAGAGATGGAGATTGTATGACAAAAAATATATCTTGCATTGAAATCCCTCAAGGGCCTTTCTCCTCAGCTTATCACAACAAATGCATATCTTGCCACCCTAAGATGGAATGAGCAGAGACTGTGTGGTTTGTGTGTGTGTTGCTTGGCTGCTGTGAGGTTTCATGGAATCAGAGAAGCGTTCAGGTTGGAACAGACCCCAAAGGTGCTGGGCCGTGGCAGGAGATGGCTCTGAGGGCAACCATCAGGGTGTCTCTGTGCATGCAGGTGTGACCAGAGTGCATCACAGGTGTCCCTTGCTCTGCTGGCACGTCCAGGGTTCCCGGTGCTGTCGCAGGCGGATGTGTGTGCTCACAGCGGTCACCACGGAAGGCCGAGCAGCGGCACAGATGGGAACAGCTCATGAACTTCCTCCTGTGCCTGGCAGGGCAGCTCATGTGGGAAGAGAGCACTGAGAGGAATCTTTGGCAAATAGTCTTGTAATGGGATGCAAGGTTAGGTAAACCTACATATTGTGGGGAAAATAAGCTGCATCTGTAGTTCTAAAAACAGCCTCCCAGTGTGTATTTGTTTTGGTGATACTCAGCTGATGCCGGTAATACTGTGGGTGAAGACTGACTTGTTAGGCTTGGTGTTGATTTTAAGCCCCTCTGTTGTGGAAACATAATATGTGAGAAGGACTTTTTTGGATTCTTCAACTGGATTTCTCTCAATCAAATGGTAGGAATTGTTCTCAATTAGAGCTCTCAGGGTGGAAGACAAAATCCGTACCATGGGTCGAGCTCAGATGTGTTCCATCTGCCTCCTGGGTTGTTTTTGGCTAAAGTCATTGTTCCAAACTCTAGATAAACTCAAACATTTTTCTTAAAACACTGCATTCAAATTTTTAATAGAGCCAGAGATTAAATTGGCTGCAGTTGTTGCAATAGTTTTAATATATCAAAATAGAAAACATTCTACTGTGCTTAAATAACACCAGTTTTCTAACAGCAGGAGAAAGATGGAAAATTACACTTGCACAGTTAAGGCTGGGAAAGGCTCTTGGCTGAAAATTTCTATAGATTGTATATGCAGGTTGGACAGTGTTTATTCTGAGATGGTGCATCAGGATTATGTCCCTGCTTGGGGAGAAAAGGCAGATTTTGGGGAGAAGCTGGATGTTGTCAGCCTGGGCTGGCTTTCCTTGAACTCTGACCTGCAGCACGTTGTGAGATATGATCCACACAGTGTTGTGTCAGGGCTAAGCACTTGGGGGCTTGAAACAAATATTTATAAAGTTGAGCAAGGAACTTTGCTTGTCCTGAGGCAGTAAAGTTACACTCAGAAAATTCCTACAGAAGCCAGTGAATTGGCATGTGTGTAACGAGCAGAGGGTGCCAAAACCAAGAGTCTCTGCAAGGTTATTCTTACTCCTCCCAGAAAAGAAGGAACTGGGAAGATAGGAGACAAATGGAGCTACACAAACATTGATAGAATTCAGCTGTTCCAGCTCAAAACAGGATTAAAATATTCCCCTGTATGTTAAAAAGAAGAACTAAGAGTGTGTTGTTGCCATAGCCAAGGGAGGTGAGCTCTGCCTTATGTCCCTGGGCTTTGTGCTCCCAGCCCTGGAACTGCTGATCTCAGTTCCTGGCACTGAGCAGAGGGCTGGAAACCTGAACCAAATCCCCAACTCATATCAATATTCTGCTATTCAAGAATGTTTCTGATCAAACATGAACATTTGGTGTTAATGCCATTTGTTTAACCTCAGCTGTATTCAGGGGAGACCTTTGGTTTATGATTAAATTTAAAGTGCTTTTGTTGGTCAGATATTTAATCAAGCCTGAAAGAGTTTTAATTGTAATGTTTATCTACTGTTATTTGTCCCAGGAAAAAAAGCCTCCATCCAGGAGCAAGTCCTTCCCAGGACAGCACCTCCAGCTCACTGTTCAGGCCATTTTCCCACACTCAGGAGGCAGGAGGTGACTGAGCTTTAAGGCACCAGAAGGGTCAGCGTCCAACCGGCCTGACTGAGTTAGTGCTGTCCGGATACAGCTCAAGTTGTCTTTACATCCTTCCTGGACTTATTTCCCCTGTGAGACGTGGATGGGATGATTTATTCTTTAATTAACTCTCTGAAGTGCAGCTTTACTGGGGGTGTTTCTGTGCACGAATCAGCCCCTCTGGAAGTTCTGAGAGCGCTCTAGTGTGACATGGTAACTGTTACCTGTTGTTTGATTCCTGGGGGTTGGAGTGAGGAGAGGAGCCAGAGGCAGCTGTGCTTCACCAAGGACCTCAGGGAAATGTGGGAGCTGGGAGCTGCCTTCCAGTGCTGAACTAATGGATGTTATTCTTTGTTAGGCTTTCTCCCAGCGGATGCTTGGACAGAGACAGAGCAGGGAGGGAATCAATGCACTGTCAGAGGAGAAAGCTGAGCCTCACACCTGAGCTGCCTGGAGCATAGGAATGAGGGTGATCCCTTAAGAGTGAATCCCCGGAATTCTAGAAAGTTTCAGACAAGCTTTGACCAGGTTAAAAATCTTTTTTCGTAACAAAACTGCTGTGGGATAAGAGGAAAGGATTATTTATTTTCTTTTTGACTTATATAATTAATTACACATCAGTTGCATAAAACAGATAGCAATCAAGATTTGGGAATGTATCAGCTGCTTTTGCAATATGCAGAAGTTACAAGGAGGTTCCCACAGAACTCTAAGCAATTCCAGTGCCAGAAGAGCCTGCTGTAGCTGTTCGAGTTGGGAAACCGGGAAGAAACAATCACTGTCCTGTGTAATCAGGTTTAAATTGCTAAAATACTGTTTAGCGGAGAGGTCTTGGAGCTGCACTAGGTAATTCTACAAAGATACCATATTCGTGGCCCTAAAAAGCAAATAAAATGTCAGGAATTCTTAGGACTGGAAAGAACAAAAGAAAAAAAAAACCCCAAACCGCTATATAAAATTGTGGTGAGTCTGTATCTTTAGTAGGCTGGAATTTTTGTTGTTAAATGATATATAAATGTGAGAAAAGGGAAGAAAGTAGGGTGAGGTGATCACTGTGGGAGGAACAACCCATAAGGTAGAATTTGTGGATGATAATTAGAAGCTGTGGCTGCCCCATCCCTGGAAGTGTCCAAGGCCAGGCTGGATAGGGCTTGGAGCAACCTGGGATAGTGGAAGGTGCCCCTGCCCATGGCAGGGGGTGGAACCAGATGAGTTTTAAGGTCCCTTCCATCTAGTCCATGATCCTGTTAATTCTGCAGTTGATAAGTGAAAAAGTCTGAAGTGTGATAACAGCGAATGAAGCATGGGAGAACAAACAGGAAGGGATTATTTATACATTTCCCCAATGGAACAACTGGGGTAGAACAAGTGAGAGTGGCAGGTTCACAATAAATGAAATACTTTGTTTGCCAACAGGGATTTAATGGAGAAACTCCCTGCCCGAGGACGTGGTGTGGAGCAGACAGTGCACAGGCTGGAGAAGCAGTGAGACAAATTAAGGGGAAAGTCTATTAAGGGCTGTTAAACATAATTACTACACCTCTGACTCAAAACTGTGCATTACTGGAGTCTGGGAAGAAAGCATAAAGTGGTGTAGCTCTCTGTGCTCAGTCTGTTGGTGTGCTCTTCCCTGGGATCTGTGACCAGGGCAGACAGGATACAAGTGTTGGATCCAACCCAATAGAGCTTTCTTCTGTTCTTGGATGAAGTTGGCTCTGCTCCCAAAATTATGTTAACAGTTTGCATTTAAAAAATTAATTCCATGTTGCCCAGGAAAACTGTTTGGTGTAAAGGAATTGTATGTGTGTGTTTGGGATGTGCTGGTTTGGTTTTAATTTGGGGGTGATTATAGATGCCTGCAAATTGTAGAGGTATTGGAAGGCTCTGGACATAACCTTGCCATTAGATTCTCTATTTTACATATAATGAAGTGCCCTGTGGGATTTGGCTCGGGATTGGGATATTAGTGACTAGGATAGTGGGCATGGAACAAGCTCTGCCAGGTCACAGCCAGCATCTTGTTTGGATTGAGTGACACTGGGAAAAGGTTTCCATTAATCAAAGCTGAAATGTCACTGTTTTCCTGGGCTCTTGGGCAGACAGGGAGATGGGAATGAGAGCATACAGGAGCAACCATGGCTGTTCTTCATGTGTCTCAGCAGCTCTTAGCTACAAAACAAGCACTTGGTGAGAGGATCAGCAGGTGATTCCGAGACCAACAGGATTTTGCAGATGCTGGCAAACTTCACATTTAGGGGGTGTGTCCCTAAATGTTTAGGGAGGTGTATCAGACTGCCCTCCTGCCTCAGGCATAAGCCAGAATCAACTGGAAAAGCCTGATGGAAACAGCAAAAAGGAAACCTCTGGGAAAAATAATCATAGTTTTCACATAAAGCCACATTTTTATGAGAATAGTAGTTTCCAGGCAGGTTTAAACAGCACATCTGTATTCACCTCATGGGATCAATCTCTGGCTGTGCTTATGTCACTGGGAAATTTGCCATGGACTACAGCAGGACAAGATTTTATTCCTTAGGAAATACTTAATGCTGCTCATCCAGGACATTCCTGTGCACATGTTGCAAATGTATGTGGCCAGAGCAGCAGCTGCAGAACAACTGGCAGAGTGGGAGAGGAGCAGAATAACCCCATGAATGGATTAAAAATACATCCCAGAATGTTCTCACTGGACATGGAGAGAAAGGAAGTTCAAGTGGAGCTGATGTATGGACAATAGATGTTTGGGGTTTTTCCCTAGGCAGGAAATACAATATATGTGAATAGAAATACAGAGGGTCAGGTTTGCAAATTTCCTTGTTGGTGACCTGATAATCCTGATTAAGAACTGGAAATTCCACCCTGTGATGCAGAGAAACAAGTCCCAGGGTTCTGGTGGCTCAGTCCATGGAACTTTGTGCTTGAGCACTCCTGCTCTGAATTTCTGTTCCCTTCCATCACAGTAAAATGTACCAGGAGGTCGCTGGGAGAGCCTCCCTTCACCCACAGAGGGCTGAGCTTTGCCGTGCATGCTGTGAAAAGATCCAAGAAAAACCGTAAAGCTAACTTGGGGAATGTTCCTCACAGGAATTTACACCTGGATAAACTGAGGAGAAGCTGGACAGACATCTCCATCTTCCACAGAATGATCTGGGACCAAAATCAGGCTTGGAGGGTGTTAGGACACCCATCACCTCACAGTGCCAGCCACTGAGCATTAGGCTGAGACTGAAGAACATGAGGGGAATGAAGCTATTTTGGCCACCTGCCCAGGCCTGGAGAACCCCATCCTACAGCAAATAAACAGCTGGGGGACTTAAACTTTTAAAAACTGAAATGCAGTGTGTATTTCTCTTAGTTTCTGATCGGGGGGAGCAGATGCTGCCTTGCACTGAGGCAGAAGGAAGCTTGTGGTTTAGAAAAAAAACCCAGGCAGATACCATGGTGACAAGAGGGATCTGTAAAACTCAGAAAAGACAGGGGGGGTTGCAGAGTGGCTCCAGGTCATGGCTCCAAGGCATGGGCAGCATCTGGAATAGTGCTCTTGGGACGGGTTGAAGGTGGCACTTCCCTTTGGGATGCAGTGGGTGAGAACAGCTGGTTGATGGGAATGACCTTAATGAGTTGGAAAATGCTTCATTTTGTTAATTCCTATAGTGACTATAAGGACTGAGAAGCCCTGAGAGCAAAGCCCCAGGCACTGCCCCTCCTGGCTACAACAAGAATTTGGCCAACTCCTGTGTTGCTTCAGCTGCCCAAAGGATCAGAAACTGCAGTGTGGCCAGTTCTAGTGAGAAGAATTTATCTCCCCCTCTTAAAGACACAGTTTCTGGAGTTACAATATTTTGTCCAAATAAAGAAGGATCTGGGGCCTCCAGGGTGATTTGCACTAGAAATGTTACCCAAGGCAGTTACCTGGTTGGTCAGAAAACTGCTGCCCATATACACTGTGCTCTGCTGAACCTTTCCACTCTCCAGGATGATTTTGGGATACTGTGCTATTTCAGTACAGCCTGACTTTTCCTGGAAAGAGCAGGAAAACTTGTATTTAATCCACAGCCTTTTCTCTTCCTTTGTATTATGACATTTATGTATTTTAGTTCAGGAAAAAAGCTTTGTTCTCTCCAAAAAAATTCATTGGTTTAGTTTTAGAACAGCAGTCAGAAAAAAGACTCCTTTGTTAGGTAATACCTGTGGCATATGAGTTCCTCAAAGATAAAAAGCAACACACATCAGAAGCACCTGGATCCCTGAGGTCATGTTATATTTCTTTCTAAAGTAGTTTTTTATTTAAAGAATAAATGCCTGGCAGTATAAAGGCAGTGAAACAGCAATTAATGCTGTAAACTTTTAGTCTGTCGGTTAATTTAGCTCTGTGTGCTAAACCATACAGGAAATAAACTTTCCTTTTATTGCAAACCACAGGGGCCTCCTGCAACACTGTCTGCGCTTTTAACTCCTTTTTTAACCAGAGTTCACCTCATCACACAAACAAAACCAAACCTGTTCTCCCTCTGCTCTCTCTGTGTCGTGCAGGGCCAGCAGAAATCCACAGGCTCTGGAAAATAATTACAGGAGCAGCTGTTTCAATAAACAGCCCAAACTGCAGCCCTAGGGGTGTTACCTCAGGCTGGTTTCTCCAGGAAATATTATCCCAGTGCTGGGCAGATGTGGAGGGTGAAGTCTGAGGGGGCACCAAGGTGGGACCTGTGCAGTTTGTGCCGGTTTTCACAGGGTGTAGTCGCAGGGCCCTGTCCTGGGGTTTCTATGAGGCTGAAGATAAAGGAGGAATAATTCTTCTGGCTCTCAGAAAGAGACTGCCAGAAAAAAAACAGATTCACAAGCTGACAACAGGGATGAGATCCAGACTTTCAGGACTTTTTAGAGCTTCTAGAGCAAGCAGTCAGGTGGTCAGTGGCACCCTCAGTGTCTTTCCCTGTTTTTCTCAGTCACATTGAAAACTTCTGAGTATTTAGGAATATGTCATGTTCCAGAGTTTTCTGTACTCGTGATACTGAGCCTGATTATCTTGCTGGAGATCATTCTTCTGTGTGGTGAATTGCTTTATAGTCAGAGTGTAAAGCCTGGCTGTGGGGCTGGGCTGTGGGGTTTGTACAAACAGCCAGAAATGATCCCTGAAGGTAAACAAGCAGTGATTTGAAAAAATAATTATTCCTGCTGACTAACAGCTTAGGAAAGGACGCTCTGAGAGGTGAAGGGAAAATTGTTCAAGGAGTGTGTGACAGAACTAGCTTGGACTTAAGGACTTATTTTTTATTTCCACATAGCAAAAGCTCCCCTTTCCCTGACTTGTGTCTCAGGTGAGAGAGTACAGGGAGATGCTGAGACTGTGGAGACACCAGGAATGCACTGAACAGTTGTGCCAGGAGAAGGGGCTGTTGCTGGAGCTCCCTCTGCTCAGCCCCTCTCCGAGGTGCCCTTTGAGCATCCCAGGCCTGAAGGAGAGGGTGAGCACAACTTCCCCTTCCATCATGGCTATCCTGGCCAGCACTGCCTGGAAAAGGGGACAGGGAGTGGTCGAGGAGAGACCAAGTGCAGGCTGAAGGGTGGCACTGCTCCCAGGTCCTGCCACTCTCACCTCTGTACTGCCCAGGAGTTGTTAGTTTGATGCCAGGCTTTGGGAGGAGCAGATCTGTTTGTTTTCATTTAACCAAGCACAGAGTTTGGATGCTGTGAGACTTCCAGGGAAACTCAGCCTGCCAAGCTCCACGTCTGCTGCAGAGAACAACTGTGTGTAATAAATGAAGAGCTCCTATTCTGCTGCTGCCTGTGCTTTGTTAGCGGATAACTGGGATAATGGAGCCTGTATTCTGCAGAAGGAAACTCGCTCTGTGTTGGTTTTGGAGCAGACAAGCAGTTTTCAGGCTTGTGAAAGGCAAATGCCACAAGACTGACTTAGAATATTGCCAAGGGTCAATTTATTTAGCGTTGTAATGGTGGTGTTTTCCTTTGGATGGTGCCAATTCCGGGTGCCGTGATGGTTTGTGGATGGCGTCAGTGCACGTGGTTAAAGCTGTGGTTTCTATACATCAATGTTTCTTTACATCCTCACCTAAAGGAAGAGAAGGGGAAGCTTAGGTCTGGAAGCTTCATTTTGCAAGATACACTTATTCTGGATAACTTCAGCAGTCCCAAAAAACCCTAAAAAGAATCCTGATCTGGGAATATTTGCACACAAGTCCTTCCTGTTGCTGAGTGAAGCAAAGGCCTGAAGCAGGAATGGCCTGAGGCCACGGTTTGATCCATGATTTCAGTCCTTATTGCTGCTGGGAGAGACAGTGCCTCTCCTGGCTCTTTCCTCCCTCTCCTTGTGATGGCATAAGAACCCTCATGTTGTGACTGGGAGAGCTTCCCCAGCTCTCACCTCCATGGAGCCCTGTCAGGGCTGGCACCCATCTCTGCTCTCCGTGACCAGGGACAGGACCCAGGGAATGGCCTGAATTCCCTGTGTCAGGGGAGGTTTAGGGAGGATCTCAGGAAAAGGTTCTTCCCCCAGAGGGTGGTTGGCACTGAACAGGCTCCCCAGGGCAGTGGGCACAGCCCCA
>JAWWLV010000158.1:1242416-1260672 GCA_035041135.1 Platyrinchus mystaceus
TTTTCTCCAGGCTGAGCCCCCCCAGCTCCCTCAGCTGCTCCTGCTGCTCCAGACCCTTCCCCAGCTCCATTCCCTTCCCTGGACACATTTCTCTGGAAGGGCCCTTGGCTGCATTGAGAATCCTGATCCTCCCGGACTTCAATCCATGAAGGTGACATAAACTTTCCTGTTTGGTTCTTCTGGTAGGAAAAAACTTGTTGAATGCACACAGATCTTCAGACTTGGGTTTTGTTGGTGTGGGATTTAGCAAGTTTTCAGGCCTTGGGTTATTGAATGAGTGCACTTACAATGGCATTGTAATCCATGAGAGAAGCTTTTCTTTTTGTTCTCATGAATCAGCTTTTTCATTTATGTAACTTTCTATGCTTTCTGGAGCAAGTCGTGGTCTTGTTTTGGGAAGTGCAGACTTTGTCCTTTGTTCCAGTTATATTCCTGGCTTGTGCTCCAAAATCTGGTCAGTGGGGTGGTACCTTAGGCCTGGCTAAAGCCGCACTGCAGACAGACCACATGCTTCCAGAAGTGATGCAACCTCCAGGGTAAATTGCAAAAACCTTTTGGTGGCCTGGATTTTTCCCCCAGCCTCGATCTTGAGTGGTGGTGCCTTTGCATCCTTTCACACCAAGACTCTTTCCTGCGTTTAAAAAGCGTCTCCCAGAACCATATGTGAGCAACAGGAATGTGGTTGTTGCTCTCGGTGTGAGCTGCAGCCTGTTCCCTCCTGCCCCAGCTCTCGGGCTGGTGATGCTGATGCAGCTTGGGGTCGGTGGTAAAAACCATTCCCAAATAAACAAATTTTAAGCTGTTGGGGTGTAGCCACATCAAACCAGGGCTGCTCTGCAGGATACATGTGGATATGCCATAGGCTTTCCCAAAGGGAGGCAGGGAGTACATATGGAGCCCATCTGGACACTGCCTAATTTCTGGAATAAGAAAAAAAAAAGAGCAGCACAAGTCCAGCGTGAACTTTTGCAGCCTCTGGTGTGTGATTGAGGCCACGGGAGTTCGTGGTGGTTTTGCTGTGTTTGTCCTCAACCTCATTCCCTACAGACCAGAAGCCAAACATCAAGAGAGACAATGATGGCACTGCTATGCTTAAAATAGCCAGAACAAAGAAGTGCTTTGAATTCTGTGATGATAATTACCCAGGTCTAAAAATAGGGAGATGTTGTACCAGGCAGAGAGAAGTAACAGTGAGACAGGAATTGCTGGGAGACACCTGGCAAAGCTCTGATCAGACAGGTCATTGCTGGAAGCACCTCTGGGTTTCCCACCCTCTGATCGCCATTTACTGTGGCACCACCAGAACTGGCACATTGGAATTTTAATCTAATGGGGGGGGGGGGGGAATCTGGCTTGCTCATACAAATAAAACCAACAAAAACACTTAGACAAAAAAATTGCTTCTGGAATATTAGAGTAAAACCAGGGAAAACTACAATGGAGGCCAGGGCCAAGGCTGCTCAGGGGTGTTTTGTCTTGGAAGGGGGGCCTCCTGCAGTGCTGGGGTGAAGAATAAGCTTAGGGGGCTGTCAGGAATCCCTGACATTTAAATCCATTTAAATCCATGCCGGGCTCTTTAACTCCTACAAATTATGTTGTACTGGGAGGTGAAATTCTAAGCTTTTTGCAACTCATTTGCAAGTCTGAACTGCTGCATTAGCAACCCAGGTGGGGAAGGCAAAATCATTGCAGAAATCAGGTGAGAAATGTAAAAACCAAAGGAAAACCCAGGGTATTTTTTACTCCTCACTCCAGGCAGGGGCAGTGGATGGCAGCAGTGCTGGCCAGGCCCAGCAGCACAGGCAGGCACCTCCCAAAGCCGTGGCCAGAGCTCAGCCCTACTTGTCTGGGCAGCAGCTCCACATTCCTCAAGCTGCCCCATCCCTCCAAAGAAAACCACTTCCTGAGGGTTCTCCCCTTGCTCCTGGCTGCCCGTGGAGAACGTTTTTTATGCTGCATTTCTTCCATTTGCTGTTAAATTGCACCTTGTCGATCTTGCAAAGGCTCTGAAGCCCTTGAAGAACGGATGGCTACAAGTCTGGCCACAAACAGTAGCGTCACCTGAAGCTTGGACTTCACCTCCTGCACAAATGGTGAAGCAGCTTCTTTAAAATCATCAGTGGCATAAAATAGAACTGTTTTAAAGCTGTAGTTGCTTTTCCTTATCTATAACTCAAAAAGCTGGAATTGGAAATGGCAAAAAACCACACCTTTTAAAGCTGTTTTTGTCTTGAAACTGAATTGAGAAGTGTGTAAGATGCAGATCTGCTGGAAGGTGTGGCTTTGCTGCTGTCCTGGTGCTGGATCCCAGCTCTGAGGTTGGGAGAGGCAGCTCAGGAAACACGTTTAGCTGGAGCTGGAGAGAACCATGGAATTGTTGTGGTTGGAAAAGACCTTTAAGATCAAGTCCAACCATCAGCCCAGCCCCACCATGTTCACCACTAACCCATGTCCCAAGTGCACATCCACACATTTTTTGAACACTTCCACAGATGGTGACTCCATCACTTCCCTGGGCAGCCTGTTCCAATGCTTTGCAACCCTTTCCATGCAGAAATTTTTCCCAATATCCAATCTAAACCTCCCCTGGTGCCAGGACAGCAGAGCCACAGCCAGCAAGTTTGTTTTGTGACCAAAACAGCAGCACTCAGACTGTAAACTCACTTTGGGTTCCAGTAGTCCTTAAATAGATTTCCAAAACATGTCTATTGTCCAACAAGGGATTTATTTATAAACTGAAAAAATAACAAGACTTTAAAAAAACAACCCAAACCCCTTCTTGGCCAGCTGTGCAGACAAGACTGTTGTGTGTGTGCCTGTGTACAGCAAGGAGATGGAAACTCCTGTGAAGTTGGGTTCAATAAAGTGTTTAAAATGTTTCCCTGCAGTTGGCTGGTAGTAGGAGAGGCTGGCTGTTGAACAGGCAGCACAATCCTGGCTGAAGCTGAGGATGGAGTGTCCTGCAGCATCATCCCTGCCTCCTTTTTGTTACCTTATTCCCCTCTTCTTTTGATGGACTGATTTGTTGGAAAACATCACCTGTTTGTACTCTTGGCAGCTCTGACATGGTTCCTTTTGTGTTCCTGACATCACTGATGGAAGTTAGATCTAAGAACAGTAAATTGAATTTTTGATGTGTATTCAAGTGAGGGACAGAACTTGTTCACAGTTTTATACTCATTTTGATAATGTTCTCCTGTGCCCATGCTCCACTGAAAGCTTAATGTTTCTTGTTTGGCTTCTAATTGGAAAGGAAGAGAATCTGGATACCCAATGGGTTTTGTAGCAGAAGGTCACAGTGTGGGGCTGAGACTTCACTTAACCACAGTAACTTGCCATAAAACTATTTCTGTCTCTGGAATAGACAATGAAAGCCAAAACAAAGAGAAAATGGATTTATTTGGTTAAATGCTCCTTTCGATATTACCTTGGGAACAGCAGCAAAAGGATAATGCTTCCACTGGAGGAGCAATTGTAGCTGTTTTTCTCCCAAGTATGTTCAGGCCCAGAATCCAGGAGTGTGTTTCTGCTCCTGGGATGGGGGTAAAGGCACTTGGTATCCTTGTTTCCCAGGCAGGGCAGTGGGGAGCTCCACCACAGCAGGACTGATTTCTGCTCCCACCCCTTCTCCATCCCACCTCCACCCTGGGATTCTTCCCATCTCCATCCATCCATTTTGCTCAATCCCATCTGCTCCTGCCTGCAGGCTCTTCCCTTCCTTACGGCTCTGTGCCCATCCCTATCCTTGATTTCTCTGTTCTGGTGCTCTTGAGTCTCCAGAGTCCTCCTGCCCCCCCAGTGCCTGTCCCAAGGCTCTGGACCCTGCTGGGCTCTGCAGTTCCTGAGCTGACTCTGAGCACATTCCCAGCTCTCCTCTGGTGCTCTGGGCCCCGCACGATGTGTCAGGAGCACTCGGAATAAACAAGGATTTTTGTGTTTGCCAACTGCAGGGAGCTGCAGTTTAAAGGCCAACATCCCTTCAGACATGACAGTTGTTTACGTAGGACGAGGTGTGGGATCTGGAGAGGCTCTGGCTGGTGTCCAGGCCTGGTCAGGCAACCAAGAGAGGATTTCTGGGAAGCCAGGGCTGTGTGTTGACAGGCGCATCCTGAAGGAAGGCTCCTCGCTCCTTCCCAAACATGGGCAGCAGGAACCATCTTCCAGGCTGTCCTGAGGAGAACATGTGCCCTTTCCAGTAAGACAAAACACCCTGAAGCGGCAGCAGACGTCTCTTGCTCTATTTTCAGCCTTTCCCTCCCCGTGGTATTCCACTGCCTGGGATTAATGGAAGTTATCTAAATAAAATCCCATAAAATAACCCGATCTGGCAGCTCGGTGTCCGCTCTGCCCCGCAATTGGGGCCGTGTTTCTCTGGAGCATTTGGAGCTCTTGTGTAAGTCCTTGTCACCTTGTCTGAGGAACTGGGAGGACAGTACTGCTTAATATCCCAGCTTTTTTTCCCTCTGGCTAGAAAACTAGGATTCAGACTAGTACTCCTCATGCATCAACATCAGCTCCTTGGTTTCCTGTAGAGCTCTTTGGGGAATTACCTCTCTTGCCCACAGATGGCCTGACAGCGACACGGAGACCAAACTTCCATGTTTGCCTTCCAGCAGTGCCTCTCCTAGAGGAAAAAATACACTTCCTGCTTTGCCAGCTCTTCAAAAACAAGCAGAGAGGGTTGTGATGGCCCTTTGGAGCCACAGTCCTGAATTTGGGATCTGGTGCTGCTACTTGGAGATGAAAAAACAATCCAGAGACTGTCCCACTGTGGAATGCTGTGTGAGGACGTGTGGGTAGCTGGGAGGCAATCCAAGAGCCAACATGATTAAAAAAATAAAGGCACTTCTCAGGAGATCAAAATGCTGATTACTGTCCAACTTAGAGCTCTTGTTTTTCGTTGCAGAGTGTATAGTTTAATGGTAGATTAGGTAAAAAGTTGGTTTTCTTTAATTTCTTAATAATCCTGGGACATCTCATTAAAGCAACAGATTTTGGACAAGTTAAGGGGCTGAAGACTATAGAAAATTAGTTGGATCTGTAATTTAGACACTGGAGGAAATGCTTAATTAAAATCTGATGGGCTCAGGGAAAAAAAATTCCATTTGCTGCCTGGTCACACTGGCAGAAGAGTTTACAATTCCAAAGACCTTTCCCTTATTTTAGCCCTACAGAACAGTTCCTGAAGGAAGCGCTTGCTCTTTTTCCCCTCTGAGCTGCGGGAGAAAAGCTTCCCCTTCTCCTCCCTCCTGCTGCTGTTAAAGACGGGGAGAAACCTCTTAACCCTCAGGGCTGAGTCTGCTCAGAAATGTTCTTCTCTGCAGCCTCTCCACGAATTATTTCCTGGGGTGGTATTAATTCCTCCGCCTTTATTTATTTTTAGCCATGATGAAAATTAGCAACATCCTTCTGTTTGAGGGTGCTCCCACGTGGAGCAGAGTGGCTCCTGTGCCGGCACGGGAGGAGGAATTACACGTTGGCTTTGCAGCCCTAGGCAGGCAGTTCCCTGCAGGAGCTGGGGGCACGTTTTCCTCCTTGGGAGAGCAGTATCGGTCCCTTTGTGCTACACCAAGGTCTAGTTGAGCCTGGCCACGGATAGAGCATCTAAAGACTTCAGGGGATGCCTGAAGATTCACTCGTTGGATTTGCTGGGCGCTGCTCCCCAGCCCACCCCCTTCCAGGGCAGCGCTTTCCCCCCTCTCCCACCTCAGCCCGCCCGCCGCTCCGCATCCGGATGGTTGCCGTGGGTCCGGATGGGTGCCGTGGGTGCGGGTGGGTGCCGTGGGTGCGGGTGGGTGCCGTGGGTCCGGATGGGTGCCGTGGGTGCGGGGCTGTGGAGCCGGGGCTCAGGCTCCATATTTGGCTCCGGGCGGGCTGTGCCCTGACCCCGGCGCCGCTCCGTGTTTCCCCGTGGCCGTATATGGAGCGGCTGCTTCGGGAGCCGGGGCTGACCTGAATTAGCACCAGTGCAACATCTGTATGAAACGTGGCTCCTGCGGCTCGCAGGTCGTTGGGTTAAAGACAGGCCTTGGACCGGCTTTGGAGTGAAGGGAGTAATTTGAAGAGAAGGAATTTCCCATGAAATCCCATTTTTTTTATTGTTTGCCAGGATGTGCATGGTTATAATTTCCTTTATGGTGGTAAAGCCATGCAGAGGGAGAGCAGAGCATAAGCAGAACATCTCTGTGTAGGGAAGTCAGTAATTCAGAATGACAGTAACAAAAACTGCCTTGCCTGTGCAACGCCAGCACAGTGTTTGTTGCACAGATCATGCTTTTCCCTTGGATGCTGTGTGAGTGCACAAGGACAGGCAGCATCAGGTGTGGGACCTCAGCCAGCCTCCCTGACACCGGTGGGAACGGGGGATGAGGGATCACAGCTCTCCAGAGACTGTACCTGCCTCTGCTGACACCCAGAACACAGCGGAAGAGGGATTTTTTTGCAAAGAAACATGAGCCAAAATTGCCTTGGGATCTTACAGTTAATGGACTCCATGAGATCTCTGTGCTGGCACCAAGGTGGACAAAAACCTGGACTCTGAGACAGGGATTCAGCCTGTGCTGAAGGAAACAGGTTGTACCTCAAATGCTCCTCAGCAAACTCCACTCACTTGTAAGAACAACATTGTCCCGAGTTAACTGCAAAGCCTGGCCAGCGCAGCCTCTGCAGGGCCCTGCTCACCCCTCTGCTTTTGGAGGCACCTTTAGGGTTCACAAAGGGATAGTGTCTTAGGCTTCATCCTGTTCAGTTATGTAGGAGCCCAGTCAAAGCTCAGATCTGACTGTTTAGAGATGCTTTTGGATTCTAAGAATTCTCTTACCACTTCCATTTTCAACCGGTTTCGCACCCCCTGGTTTCTGTATTGAACCCTGCAACTGCAGGAGAGACAGTTTGACTGATTTTGTTTGCCTTCTCTCCTCCCGTCCCTCTTTCATGACAGATTAAAAAGCAGCAACAAGATGTGTTAGGCTTCCTGGAGGCCAACAAAATCGAATTTGAGGAAAAGGATATCGCCGCCAACGAGGAGAATCGGAAGTGGATGCGCGAGAACGTCCCCGAGGACAGTCGGCCCGCGAGCGGGAACCCCCTGCCCCCCCGGCTCTTCAACGACAGCCGCTACCTCGGGGTGAGGCTCCAGGGCCCCCTGCTCCATCCCACCCCTTTTCCTCACTGTCTCCCTGTCCCCATCCCACTCCTCTTCCTCACTGCCACAGCCTGTGCTTCGCTGCTGTGACCAGCAAGGCAGGGCTTGGCCAGCTGTACCCCTGGGAAGGGTGTGGAAGGTGTCAGACATTTCCCCTCCTCTTGGGCTTTTAATAACAATTGATTCTTGAATATTCCAGTTCCACCATGAGAGGAGTTAAAATTTGGATCTCCTATTCGGATCCCACCTTGAAGTGTATATATAATTTCTTTTCCTTGTGGGTTTTTTCCCCATCCTGCAGCTCTGAAAGTTCAGAGGTTTTTTTAATTCTCATGATTGTGAACTAACACCTCACAGAAACGGGCCCTGCTGCACCAACCTTGCGTTCTTTAGCAGTTCAGAGATCTGTGCTGTCCAGGTGTGGAACCCAGATCATATAAAGTCATGTCTGACATGACAATGAATGAGTTTTCTTCTTGGGATGATGTCTGTGTGCTGCTGGCCAAAGGAAGGCTGCTGTGGTCCACTTACTGCAGTGCCTTGGACAGATTAAAACTCATGTTGCAAACACAAATCCTACCGGTAATTATTTTAATGCTTGATCAAAAGTAAGTTGCCCTGCAGTACTTGTACTCAGCAGGCCATGCTTGAATGATTATTAGATTAACTGTTAGTTTTATTTTTAAAACTTAATATGCTCTGAACAGAGCTCACAGTGTGCATTCCTCTGGCCCTTTTGAAGTCTGGTTCTGACCTGCAAAGTCTGTAAAGTCAGAACCTGCCAGTGCTGGACCTTTGTGAGGAGATTCTGTGGCTGCTAAAAGCAATTACTCTCAATTGTGCCAGGAATTTTTCTTGCTTGTAATAGAAGCAGAACTTGAAACAATATCTACAGTGAGCTATTGTACCACTCGGCTCTCAAAATTTACTGACTGTGGTTGTGACATGGAAAAAGGTTGGTTTGGAATGACAAATGTGAGGCCAAATGTTAGCACAGATGCTTCTCATGCACCCCCACTGCACCCCAAGAGAGTTCTGAATACAGGAATTTTGGGGAGGGGTAGAGGTACTTCACACCAGTTCTTGCTGTGGGTTTATTTCACCCACAAAATTTTGCTTGATGTCACTTTGAACTTCTGAAGTTCAGTCAGTTTGTGTTGCTGGATCCGAGTTGCTCCAGTTCAGCTTCCAGGAAGGTAAAAGTTAATTCTGTGCCCAGAATTTGAACCTCTTTCTGTCTTTATCTGATGCCTCTCAAGCATGAACTTTCCCGTTTGTTCCATCTGATGCAGCACAACTGGCAGAGGAAAGAGCAAATTGACTTTCCTGGCCCGGGCACAGCAAAGAGGCTGGGACTGGGGATGCTGTGCAGGCTGGCAGGAGCCCTGCTCCTTGCTCCCAAGAATTCCTTTCCTGGGAGCTGCAGTGGTGCAGGCTGAAGGACTGTGCACCAGCAAGATAAACAAGCCCTTTGTTATCAAGCAGCTCCAGTCCTGTCAAAGGGAGGGCTTCAGGGAGGATTTACCATAATCATCCACATTTTTATCAAACTGGTACCCAAATGCTGCGTGTGCAAATGGAGCAATAATTTGCCATCGGTGATCTCCAGGCAGCTGGAATCCTCTGCTCCCTGTACTTTGTTCTGTTCCAGCTGCAGCAGCCTCTCCTTAGAGCTGCCCCTCTCTGCAGTCTGCAAAGAGCAGTTGCTGTTCCTTAGGCTGCTCCCCACGAGCCAGCCAGGAATCCAGAGCAGTGTGTGCTAAACAGCAGCTCTAACAGACTCCAGCCGGAGACTGAGATGCTGCCTCGCTTTGGGCTCCCCAGCCAGGACTGCTGCATCCAAACGTTCCCCAGGAAAGCGGGAGGAGACTGGTGCTGTGCTGCAGTTCAAAAGGGAGAGCAGGGAAGTCACAGGGCAGATGTGTGCTGAGTTCAGAAGTCAGAGTGAGGGAATTCCATGGTAACTCAGACAGCAGTGGGCTTGCACAAACCTCCTGGGTTCCCTTGGTTGGGGTTTGGTATTTCTTTAATTGTTTTTACCTTAATTTCCCTGTGTGTGTGTTTAGGGCACCTGTAGTGCCCTGTGAGTACAAGGCACAGTGCCACCCCTTTGCCTGCACTTGCACAGACCAATCCTGAGTGGGAAACATGATGGGAAAGGTGTACTCCGAGTGTAAAGGTTTCACTTGAACTTCTAACAGGTGTAAGAGCTGGAGTTCCCAGTTGCACAGTTGCCATCACTAATCAGGAATTAGCAATGACACCTGGGGACAGCAGTGGATGTGATGACAAGGTCCAGGCTCAGCCTCCTCCTGCAGGAGGGACATCCACACCAGACCCAGTCACAACTGCCTTCGTATGGAGTCTGTCCCTTCCCACCAGAGCAGTTGGTGTGGTGTTGGTGCCAATGACACGTACCTGAGGTGACACTGCATTTCACTTTTGGCCACATGAAGCAGTTTGCTCGGTGAGAGTTGGGTGACACCCCAAGCTGAGCTGAGATCATTTCTGACAGTTCATTCTTGTGTCTCTGTCCCCTCCCTGACTCCCCCGGTGCAGGACTACGAGGCTTTCTTCGAGGCGCGGGAGAACAACGCAGTTTATGCGTTTTTAGGCTTGACTGCACCCCCTGGTTCAAAGGTAGGTGAACCTCCAAGTGAGCCCCAATCTGAATCTTAGACCTTGTTCTTCTCTGCTCATAGTAGGGTGTGTTACATGTGCTGTGGTTGCCCCAATCAACCTGTGAGATACTCAGTCTCCAGAGGCTTTCAGGCTTCAGCTTCAAAAGATGAGTTAATATTTGCACTGAGGAATGCATGAGAAATCTAGACCAAAAAAACTGTCACAAAATCAAAGAATGTTTTCAGTTTGGTGAAAAAATTTAATTCATGTGAAATTTTGATGAGATTTTTGTACTAGAAAATCCCTGGAAACCAGAGTCACTGTTTCTGAAATAACATGGTCTTGCTTCAGAGTAATTTTTTCCTCCAGCTTGTTATCCAAGGCTTGTTTTCCTCTGCCAATTACAAACTGGGCTGCTGCTTTGCAGATGCAATGGGCTGGAATTCTCCTTTTGATTTTGATAGGATAGGACAAGCCTGCTTTATACGTTTCACTTGACAGCAGCAGGATCCTCCAGGTCACTTCCAGTGTTCTTGTTCCAATGGATAAACACGCCGCTTCCTTTCAGCTTTACTCAAGTACGAGTCGAAGGTCATGCTGTGCACATCACCAAGAGACCTAATTTTAAGGGTGGATGGTGACCCATCAGCAGTGAGACCTGCAGGTTGTGGGCCTGACTGAAGCCAGTTTTGGGAGCCAAACTAATTCCCAGCAGTAGCTCTGCTGACGGGAATGGTGCAAAGAGGAATTGCTGCCTCGTGCAGAGAGCAAAGCCTGGGATCTGTGCCCCAGCGTCACACAGGGCCATAGTCCTGGGAATCTCAGGGAAGTCCCTTGGAACAGCTGCACAGCAGAGTGTGCAGGATGGAGCCAAGGAGGGAGGAAGCAGACTGTGGGATGCAGGGAAGCTTGTGCCCTACCCCTGGGAAGTGCAGCAGTACCGGAGAGCAGCTGCTGCCATAACAAATCAGGTCACCTGTCTCCCTAAGGTGCGTGAGCAGCGCTGCTCCCCGGCCCTGCTGGCTGGCAGAGCACACAGCAGGGTGGCAGTGCTCTGACTCTGTCCTAAGGGATGCTCCAATTCCGCCCTCACCTAAGGAAAAGGTGAATTTTAAACAGGAGGAATAGAACACACTTGTGCTCTGCTGAATTTCCATGTAGCGTTGGGCTGAGGATGATAAATAACCTTTGCAGAAGTGACCTTGTACCCCCTGCATCCTGTTCTTGGGCTGACTTTGGGAATCCCTCCCACAATTAGGATGTACACTCAAACTGATTTCCTGCTGCTGAGGAGACAAGGATGTGTAGGTGCTGAAATTGGAATTTACAGTGTAGCTGGGTGAAGCTTGGATACAACAGGGAATGGCATTGCATCTGCATAAAGTGGAAGGAGTCTGGGAGCAGCCTGTGTGTGATGAAGGAGGGTTTTGGCAGGAAACCTCCATTCAATGTCATTGTGAGATATCTGGGAAGTTAGTTGACTCTCAGCACAAAGGTTTCATATGAATGCTAAACAAGAATGGCTCATAAGTGAGCATGGAAAATCCAAGTAACTGTTTTCTGAGCCCTGATTTGGTTTGTGCTTTGGGCACTGAGAGTCCAATTGGATCTACAAACCCTGGGAAAGGCTGGCATTGAATTGAGCTTAAATATCCCTTTTTTGATTTTAAAGGGAGAGGAATTTGTGAATTAAAGGCTGTGCTTAATTATTTATTAAGGATTTAAGGACTGAGAGGATGCTCAGTGAGAGGCCTTGAGGGAGAAATAAGGAAAAGTATGAGAGAGGGACAATGTCAAAGCTGGAAAGCTGAGCCTGTCCCAGGTAACGTGCAGGACCACACCCAAGGAAATGGAATTTTGACCTTCAAGAAAAATAGGTCAGCAGGTTCTTTGAGTTACCTGTACCCACCTTCCTGGGGATGAGGGAAATACCAGGAATCCTCTCCAGCTCTCCACTGCCTGTTCTGAAGAGAAGTCCTTTGTCTTGCAAAAAAAACCAGAGCGAGGTGTCACTATTGCAGTGCCCAGGATGGGTAATGGAGCAGTTACAAAGCCCAGGGAACTGATCCTCTTTCTTACCATTCAAAGAACCACTTGTCTTTCAGAAAGTATCAAACACCCTGCTTTTTTTCCAGGCTGTATAGTTCTTTTTGATCTTCCCCGTATTCTTCACCTGCCTTTTGTGCCCCAGAGGCACAGGGTGTCCCTGCAGGAGCAGGGGGTGCCCGATGCCATCCCGATGCACGGCCAGCGGAGCAGAGCACGCTCCTGGAGCGCTCCCACAGCCCCAGTTCAAAGGCAGGATGAGGGCAGGCAGCCAGGAAAACCACAGTGATCCACCACCTCCAGGATAAGGGAGATCTGCATGGACTTCCTGCAGGCTGGGCTCACCCACTGGGTCTCCCTCTCCTGAAAATCTTATGGACTT
The DNA here is from genome assembly GCA_035041135.1 of Platyrinchus mystaceus. Lineage (NCBI taxonomy): Eukaryota > Metazoa > Chordata > Aves > Passeriformes > Tyrannidae > Platyrinchus > Platyrinchus mystaceus. The sequence continues at coordinate 1,254,611 of JAWWLV010000158.1, forward strand.
CTTGGAAATGGTTTGTTTAGCAGTGCTGGCTCGTGGTAACAATGGTATTGTTGAGTCTGTTTGTTCAGTGCAGTCACAAAAGCAAACAGCTCCATTACATAAAGGTTGAGCTTGGAGATGTTGAACTCTGTCCTTGCAAATAAACCAGGCTGTCCCCACTGAGGTGCTGCACTGAGGGCACTGGGACTGCAATTCTCTTTGTAGGCCGTGTTGCTGCTAACAGGTCATTAAATTAATCTGCAGTCAGAAGTACACTTGGAGAAACCATCCAGAAGGAAATTCCTTTTGTATTTCTCCTGTTGCCATTCCGTTCCCATTTGCCATCACTTTAAAAAGTCCGAAAGACACCTGAAAAATGCAGGTTATTGTTTTATAATGTTCCTTCTGAACACATGGAGAAAGTCCTAATAATACATGTCATTCTCTTTTGCTGTTTCAGGAAGCTGAAGCACTGGCCAAGCAGCAAGCGTGAATTTCAACTGCCTTAAATGTCTGTAAAGGGAATTTCCACAGCTTTTTATAAAATAGTCCAACTGTCTCTGCTTCAAGAAATGTAGATGTGATTTCTAACATTGATTGGTGCTTGCAGCATTCACTGTTCATAACCCAAACTGAACACAAGTGGAGATGGGAACTCGAGGTGGGGGAGCAGGAGTGGGTTGGGATGGGTTGGAGGCTGAGGAAGCCCGAGCAATCAGACATGAATGATTTCACTTAGTTTAAACTGTCCTGGCAATTCGTCCGTTTTGTGGAAACTTAAAGAAACTATTTTAGTACTAAAAATGTAGGTGGGTTTTACCCAGAGATCCAACTATTTAAACAGCATCTAAAACCTCGTCAGATACTAATTCAGTGCCTGAGTTGCCTCAAAACCGTTACTGAATTACACAGTAATTCTTCAGTGTCTTTCCTGGTTTCAGATGGAGTTGTAGGTGGTACTGTGTAGTATAACCATTGTAGTTGCTTTGGAAAGTTGTGTTTGTTCTTTTGTAGAATGGATATTTAAGAGTTGCATTGTTACACACTGTACAGATGATACAAACCCAACAAACCCTTGTATTTCTCATTGAAGTGATCCGTGTGGGCTCCTTTAACAAAAAGGGATGTGGGCTGTGGACACGAGTCCCTCACAGCTGCCTAAGCACGAGCGATGACACGTCTGGGGGCAAGACTCAATGTTGCAAACAAGCCAAAACGGCCAGAAATGGCATTTCCTTACCTGTGTAAGGGTGAGAGCCTTTAATGTATTTCTCTACAAAAATACCAGTTCACACTGCTTAGAGCATTAAACATCTCACTGCATGTTCAAGTAGCCATTAGGTTCATATAGTATTTTTTCAAATGAGGAAATAAATGTTTGAATAGGAAAAAATATTATAATTAAGCAAGACTTTTTTTTTTTTTAAAGGTTTAAAAACTTCTTTTCTCCACTGTTATTGCCATATCACAAAGCTATTACAGGAGTTGCAGATCTATCAAAGTGTCTTGTACTGGTGAATTTACCACGTGCAATATTAACCTGTGCGTTCTCCCAGTGGCTCAGAAAGGAGCCTGTTAATTCCTGGCCATATTTTTAATTCCTGATTTATCTTTTTGGGAGCCTGGGAGGCAGTTTGAAGCTTGTGCTTAAAAAAGCACCACAGTATCACAAGGCAGAGAAGGATGGAGGGATTTTGCCTTACCTTAAAGAAAACACACACAATTGTGCTTTTTTATTAACAGGCTTTCTCAGGAATTACTGAAATCCTGTGAAATTTAAGATCTCCTGGAAATAAAAGTTTGGTTACATTTTAAATCCAGCATCAGATTTTTCTTGTTTACTATGATTTCATCTTTCTGAACGAGGTGATTTTTCTTTCTTAATATTGGCTTAAACTTTCTCTGTGACTAAACTCCTGGTCAGATTTTTGGGAACTATGGAATACTAAGTGGGATTTGCCACACGAGTCCCTGTACCCCCACCAGCTTGCTGTGTTTTCCTGTGCAAGTTTGGTGAATTGCAGCCATTATTTTGGAGAAGCTGTAATTAAAACTCGCTGCCAAATTCTGTCAGTTCAGCGACCCAAAACATTCAGAAACGAGGTCAATCTCTGTCTCAACGGTCAAGAAAATTGCCAAGTTTAAGAAAGCAAAGTCACTCCCCTCGTCTGTCCCCCCCCGCCATATGGGAGCGTTCAAACTGTATCAGCATTCCTAAGCCAGCTCTGGGAGCCAGGCTGAATTATTCCTTTGTCTGGGGAACAAGGCACCAACACAAACTAAAAATACCGAAAATCTCTTTGTGGTGTGTGTAAAACTTGAGTTTTTTGATGCAGATCTCTTGCATGGCTTTAGGAGTGCCAGGGATCTGTTACCTCTGTGCTGTAGTTCTGTTTCCATGGGTGCAAGAACTGAAATTGTTCCTTTCTTTCTTATTTTTTCCTCTGTAGAGGGCAGGCATTGAGGATTTAAGCTGTATATTAACCATTCCTGTATCATTCCAATAAAATTGTTTTAGAAAGCTTTCTCACACCATCGGCTTGTTTGCATGTTTTGTTCATGGTTTGAAGTTTTAGGTTGGAAGATGAGGAGTTTTCAGATGAAAATTGTGCCTTTTACAAGTTCAGGATTCATACAAGGTGAACATCATTAATCCGCTGCTGCTGTGGGTCAATCTGCCGACTTGGATCTCTCACCTGTTGCAACTAATGGGGTTTAATTACTAAATGGGATTTAATTTCAGATACACCTCCCCAAAACTGTCTGTAAGGTTTGGGGTTTTTCCCCTATTAACTCATTTCCCAAGGCAGGCACAAGTTGGAAGCAGCTGAGGCAGCAGCTGCATCCCAAGCCCAGAGAGCTCTCCCAACCCTCTCCCTGCTCTTTTACAAACTGTAATTAATTAGCTTTATGCTGCTCACAGCAGGGAACTGTGGTTTTTAATATTTGTGTAGCCACAGAGCAGTGCAGGAAAAATTTTAAACTAAAACTGTTATTTTTACCTTCCCTGTTTGCCTGGTACATCAGCAGGTACCTCCTCGGCTGGACATGCTCAAATTTTGCACCACCTGGAAGATCTGCAGAGCTACAGGAATCCCATTCTCAGCTCTAAACTGCCCTGGGATTTGCCCAAATCCCAGACTTCAATTCCCATCTTCTGGAGGAAACCAATAACCTGATTTTTTAAGGAGTTCTGTGATTTTTACAGGATCAGTTTCTTTCTGTGTGAACAACAACAGCCCAGCCAGGAGCTCTCAGTCACACTAAGGTGCCTTTTCAAGGTGATTATTGCTTGTCTCTCACACTTGCCCTTCTTTAGTGTCTTAAAAATGATCCATAAGATGGGAAAAGGGCTTTGGATGCCATTTCTAAAATGCAATGAATCCCATTTCCTTCCCCTGTGTATCCACTTCTCTTGTATAACCCAGAAAAAAAATCACTGGTTTTGTTTATAAAAAGTCTTAAAAACCCAATTGTTGCTCATTAATTTAAAGCTCAGTACAAATAGTTTTCCAAAATCTTTTTGGAAACCCAGCTCCTTGTGTGCATACACTGTGGCCTTCACTTGCTGTTCAGGTTCCAATGGTGTGTGCTGTAATAATAAACTTTTCTGCCAATTCCTGTGGGACTTTATTCATGTCTCATTCCATATCCTCAGTCTCTACACCATGGAAAGTTCTGGGATGCCTGATTATATCCCTCAGCTCATGCTGCACCTATTTCATGGAAGGGTTTGGGTTCCACTTGCTCTGTACCTACACATAATAATCCACTCCACAAATAAATCATATATTTTATTGTTTTTTCCTGCAGAAATACTCGGTGATTTATCCATATTACGTGATCTTGGTAGAATGTTTCAGACTGAAAAGTTCACTATGAAAATTTTGAAGTTTATCATTAAAAATTTGGACTGAATGAGTAAACTTTTGGAAATGCAGGATTCTGAAAGTGATGAAGTAGAAATTGCTGTGTTACTACAGGAGGTGAGCACAGTGTTGCTGTGAGTACTGAGTATCCAAAATCCAGGTATTTAGTACAAAATACATTTGTTTAGGGTGTTGTATTCATGATGTATTTAAATTGGTCATGTATATACTGTACTAGTAATATATAGTAATTCCTTATATATGTTAATTATATATATAATATACACACTGTATAGCAATATATAGTAATTCCTTATATGTTAATTTTTTAAAATATATACACTATATAGCAATATATAGTAATTTCCTATATATGTTAATTATATATATACACACACACGATATAGCAATATATATTTCCTTATAGTAATTCCTGCTCTCACAATTTGGCTTATTGAAGATATAATCAGGAACTTGGCGATTTCCTCATTTTAAGCCTCTTGGTGTTTCAAAATAAAAGGAAACCGGCACTCGAACTCACAGTTCCTTTTAGAGCCCTTTCCCCAGCAGGCAGGGCAGGTTATTTTGTGTTTATAGAAGCCGAAGTTATCAGACACACGTGTTATGACCGGGATCATCCATGGAATCCCTGAGCTCCAGGTCCGGCCCGGCCCCGCCGGGAGGGGCCCCAATGGCGCCCGCGGCCCCTCAGCGCCGCCGCCGCGCGCCGTTGCTGCGGCAACCGGCAGCCACTCAGCGGCAGGGGCGGGCCTGCCTCGCCTTCCCATTGGGCGAGATCGCCGTCCGTCAGCGCGAGTCTCCGCCCCCTCACGTACTTAAGCCTCTGGGGCTGGGTCTGGTGAGAGTGGCGATGGCGGCCGGCCGGGGAGGCGGACGATTTCGGCCCTTCCAGAGCTCTGCATCGCGCTCGCCGCTGCTTGTGCCCCCCGGGCCCTCCCCGTGCTCGCTGCTGTGTCGGGAAAACGGGCGGTTTTCTATTAATAAAGCCCTGCCCTGTGTCAGCAGCGCGGCGCTGCGCTCACCGTGGGGTCGGCAGGATCTGCTCTGCCACGGGTGTTTGAGGGCTCGGTTGGGCTGCTCAGGGAAGTGCTGGCAGTTTAAATCCAAACTAAAGGACTTGCGGCAGCTGTGCTTGGAAAAAACCCCAAAACAAACAACAAAACAATTAAAACAGTGTCTATTTCATGTTTTATGCATGTAAAATACACAGGGTGTGCTGAAGAAGAGGACTTTGCTTACGTGCAGCTATAGTTGTGTAATACAAGTGTGTGGGGTAACATACCATGCTGTAGTATTTATTTTGTGCATATATATATATATATGTCTTTTTCATATATTCCACAGATGTCGAATGCTATAGTAATTTTTTTACCTCTGTATTCGGACATCCTTGCCTTGCTGTTTCTCTTGACTGTGCTCAGCTTCTGAAATAACTTTAGGTCTGATTTTATTTTTTGTCGATAAAAGGGCAATTCTTTTTGATGGATTTGATAGAAATGCATTGATTTCCTTGGATATTGGTGCATTTAACACCTGAATCCCAGAATAGTGTGAGTTGATAGGGACCTTAAAGCCCATCTCATACCACCCCCTGCCATGGCAGGGACCCCTTCACTGGACCAGGTTGCTGACTGCAACTGAAATGGGAGGTGATTTGGTTTTAATCACACAAGATGAATTATCTGACTTGATTTCTTTGTCTCTGTTACTTTTGTGTCTTGTTGAAACAGCTGCACAAAAATTCCAGCTGCAGCTGGCACTCATTACAAGCTCAGTGAGGTTTTAAACTACTTGGAATTTGAACCACCCTGGTTCCTGCCCCCCAACACTCTGAGCAGTGGCTCTGCTGAAGTCCCAACAATGCCTTCTGTGCAGAAATTAGTAATGTAAAATGATTAAATGTGAAGTAATTTTAAACAGCTTTTAAATGGGAAATGACTATTATGTAAATTTGGAAGGAATAAAAACAGCTGTAATTCTGCCTCCACAAAAAGTGGGGTGTTTTTTGAAATACGGGTGAGAAGGAAGGAAGAGGAGTAATTTTGGAGACTCACTTGGACCTAAATGGCCAGAGTTACTTCAGACCTTACATTAATTAATTTCCAAGGCACAACATGGCTTCCCACTGCCAGAGGGCAGGGTTAGATGGGATATTGGGAAGGAATTCTTGGCTGGGAGGGTGGGGAGGCCCTG
>JAWWLV010000158.1:1260772-1271348 GCA_035041135.1 Platyrinchus mystaceus
GGGCTTGGAGCAACCTGGGCTAGTGGAAGGTGTCCCTGCCCATGGCAGGGGGTGGGACTGGATGATCTTTAAGGTCCTTTCAACCCAAACCATCCTGTATGAACATAATTTTACCACCAAAACATGTTGAGTGATGAGTTGCAATCAATGTGCTGTGAGGTTATCTTTACACTCCAGTTTTATTTTATATTTGTGTCTTGCCCTGGCCATTAAACAGTGTCTTTTTAGGATCTTTTGTCTAGTGCTTGGATGAGATTCAGCTTCTGATTTATTGGGGGTTTTTTGCCTTCTGAGAAAAAGGAAATTTAGAAGAGACATCAACAGAAAACTGTGCAGCCTGTGTATGGACTGGATCTTGTGCTGAGCAGTGGGATGGCTCAGTGCTTGAGCTCGGCTTCAGCTTGAAAAAGACACCCTAAAACCACCCTGGAGGAACCTCAGATGTGCCACTGAGCCAGAGGCAGTTTCTGAGCCCAGAAAAAGTTGATTTTGTTCAAAGAGCAACATGATTGTCCACAGCTGTCCCATGGCTGTTGCTTTCACAGATTCTCACATTTGTGTGTTATAAACACGGGGTATTTCATCAAAATCTTGATGACATGAAGTTGTCAAATTCTTTCCCATCAGCAGGACGTCACAGGAGTCTAAATTTAGCCGTGTCTCCGAAGGGGAAGTGGTGTGAATAACACAGTAAGTCAAATGGGTGGTGGAGCAATGCTCAGCTCCTGTCAATGGACATGTTTGGTGGAATTTAGTTCCTATTTCGACCGGCACAGCCCCTCTGATCCCTCCCTGTGCCCTATTATGGCAGTCCCAGCTCGCTGGCATCACACCGCGGTCGGAAATATCTCAGCCCCGTTTCCAACATCCTCCTTGAGGCTGGTCCTGCCTTTGTGTTCAAACCCCGCGCCCTTTCCCGCTGGGATCACTTCTGTTTTTACGAGGAACAAAAAATGGGGAAGCACATCATGGGTGTGTCAGGCTCTTTGCACACAGCCAGCAGCTGTGGAGGAGGATGTAACAGCCTGCCCTGCCCCAGCAGCTGGAGTGGGACAGCTCTGGGCTCAGGGCAATCACCTCGGACCCCACTGGGCTTGGTAAGTTGTTTTTTCCCTAATGCTTCATCCCAGAACGCAGGAACCACTTATTTAGTTTGAAACAGAGCAGTTTTGTTAAGATTACCCTATTTTAGCTCTGCGTGAGAGTTTTCAAAGCAATAAACCAAAATTTATTAGCAGGGAAGGAGCTGGGTACCTTGAGCTCTTACAGACCCGGGTAAAGACCTAGTTACACATCCTGCAAGGAATGCAGCATTCCAAATTCCAGTGACCTTCAGCAAGATTGAAATTGCCAAATATTCTCTCTTTGGAAAAGAGTTTCCTCAGTGCCTGTAGTGCTTCAGAATGTGTTGTCCAGCTTTTTGCATATGTAAATGATTCTGTAGATAACCAGCTATGCTAATGTAGCCAAGTGTGCTGCCTTTGCTGTCTGCTTTGGCCTCAAAATTCCAGGGTTCCCTTCAGCTCCAGGGAGAGACATGTGCCAGTCAAGCTAAAACAACCCCCCAAGAGAAAAAAGCACCATTTCAAACCATGAGCACACTATGGGGGTATGAATATACTTGAATTATACAGTGATTCAAAAGATATTTGAAGGACAGAATGATTTTCTTGTGTTCACCTTTCCCATCCCTCCACAAGGGGAGTGGTGATGATCTTCTCCTTGGTGAGTTCAGGTCTGACTTTAAAAGTGAAGATTCCCATTGATTTTAACACTAGGTGAATTGAAAATGAATGATAAGGAATCATTAAATGTAGATTATTTTGAGACACTTTTCACTACTTATCACTTCACTATCAGGGAAGACAAATTAACTATGTCTTTTAAATTCATCACTAAGAGGGACTCTAAACACATCTGTCCATGTGAGCTGCATTTTGGGTGCAGTTTTATTATACTTGCAGACCTCTCAGCATCTTTTGAAGCTCCTTGGTACCTCACAGGAGGGCTCAAGTCAGAAACAACCTCCAAATCTGAATTTGCTCTTTATTTCCTTCCTGTGTCACTTCTTCACCTCTTAGAAATTGTTGTCTTTCAATGGAAAACGTTGATTTGCAACTGCTGATGGTGACACAGACTAGTAAGATGAATTTGCTGATTATTACAGACCTGGGAACAGAATGGTTGTTACAGATGAAAAGCTGTTTAATGCCCTCCTTTTATCTTCAGAATTATTTTTGTGGGCATGTTAAAGGAGTTAAAAGAAGGAAAGCTTGTAGTTTGATGTTTGCTAAAAATGAATACCCTAGAGAAAAAAAAAAAAAGAGAAAAATCTCAATATTTATAAAATGTGATATTATTATTATTATTATTATTATTATTATTATTATTATTATGTCATTCAGTCCCAGGGCTCCATGGAATTCTGGTGATCAGGCTGTTACTCCCACTTGTCCTCATGTTGGCAGAAGGCATCTTAATGAGCCTCATCTATAAAGAAAGCTGTCATCAAGTTAAGCCTCGGAAATTCCCTGCATCCCAAAAGGCTAAAGAGGGAATCTGGAGACAAAAACTTGTAGACATCTCAAAAATCAAAGGCTTTGCTGATAGATGTGAGAAGCAGGATGAGGTCTATGCTCGAAGCAGCAAAATTGAGCCCAGGAGTGGCCCTGGCTGGGGATCCAGAGAAAAGGAACCTGCTAAAGATCAGCAAATGCAGCTCAAAGGACCTGTATCCCCAGCTTTACACATCCCCAGGAGAGGCCATAGCCTGGGCCAGCTGGATTTGTACAGATCCTGGCCATGCAACAGCCTGTACCAGAACTATCCTGACCTGCAGATCGGGGGGGACCGTGTGGGGGAACACACGTGTGACTCGGGCTGTGTCTTGGACCACGTGTGTGATGAACTTCCTGATGGCCCTGTCCTGCTGTCCATAGATATTCCCCTGGGCCAGTCCCCTCCCTGTGAGCATCCCAAAAAACCCAGTGTGACATCCCTGTCTGGGGATGAAGCTGGAGATGAAGCTGCAGAGAGGAGCATTGTGCTGTCTGAGGAGCCTCTTTCCAACTCCACGCTCAACAAGTACATGGAAGCCAAGGTGGCAGAGCTCTACAAGCAGTTTTTTGAAGAAAGCCTGGCCAGGTGTGGCTCTGTAACAAACCTCCTGACTTGCAGCTGGCTGAGGAACAGCCTGGAGCAGATAAGCTTCCAGATCTCCCAGGAGCAGAACATAGAAACCTCCAAGGCCAGAGGAGCCCTCTTGCACTCGCTGGCTTTGTTGAGTTGGCGAAACGCTCCCAACAGGAACAGCTCAGAGTTCAGCACCCCAAACCTGCAAATCTCCAACCCAGCAGGGGTGAAACGGGGCTGCAGGGTGCAGTTCACATCCTGACTGAGCTGGGCTGAAGGGCTCAAAGGGTATAAATATTTCACTCCAGGGATGAGCTTGGGAAGTGGGAACATTTACACACTACAACTTTTCAAATCAGTGTTTTAAGGCTTAAAGCGTAGGGGAAGTAAAAGTCACTGGTTTCTGTTTTCTAAGACAGAATTTTAAATTAATTTCTCTCTAAAATTAATCATGTTTTTATAGTGTCTATAGAATCATAGATTTGTTAAGGCTGGAAACAACCACTAAGTTCAAGTCCAACCATCAACCCAGCACCACCACGGTCACCATGTCTTCAAGTGCCACATCAACATATAGAAGTGTTTAATTTTTGGCAAAACCACCAAGCAAAAATGACTGCAGCATTCCTGAAAAAGTAGTGCAAGATTCTTGCACCTTTGGAAATTTAAATGCAGATTTTGATATGGAAATACTATTACTTTCAAACTCCTTTTCTTCCCTTTCTCTGACTTCTCAGTAAACATAGAAATTAATCACTGTGTCCCATTGTAAAATGGGAAATGAACTGGACTGTTACCTGCCCTGCAGAAGTTTTTTCCTAGTAAAGAAAGTTCTTTGTTGTTTTGTGGTTTGTTTGTTTTTTTGTGTGGTTTTGTTTGTTTTAATCTAGCATCTTTATTTGTTGGGCATTTCTTAGAGTCATCTCTGAGCTGAAAGAAAATACCAATAGGCTTGAAAGAACATTGAGAAGATCTGAATTCATAAGAGATTCACCTTGAAGCTCCTATTTCAAATAATTTAACTTACTAATTAGTGGCATTTACTGTAATAGGAGCTGTGTGATGGGGCTTAGAGTTAAAATTGGGCCTGTTTTGGCCTCTGCAGAGATGGGAATTTGCAGAATAAAGGAATATGGACCCATAGTAATTAATTTCCCTCAGCTGCCTTCTCAAATGTGATTCCTGCTCTTGGTCTCATCTTGAACACCCAACTTCCAATATTTCATGTTATTTTTCAAACAGCTTTCACCCTGAGGCAGACTTTGCCATGATATCATTGTGGTAGGATGCGGATTTCCAGATGGAGGACAGAAAAAAGGGATGGCTGGAGTTTGAGTGGCAGGATTGAGAAGAAGCTGCTCCTGAGGGAAAAGTGATCCGGGTGGCCAGAGTAAGAACTTCTCTCTTGTGAATAAAATGACAGGAAAAGACAATTCCCACTGAGCAAATAATTCCATAAAATCAGACTTGTACACATCCAAGACCTAACTGATCATTGCCTGATCAACAATTCCAGTTTTATGCTAAATCTAATACTAAATCTAGTCCCTGTTTTCCAAGAGGATGACAGGGAAAAGGATGACTTGCTTCACTGTGGCTTGCCCGAATTCCACGTATGCCTCATGAATGCCCTTCTCAGCATTCCAAATCAAGTCAGGAGTCCTTAGGAAGAGGCCAGACGACTTCATTAAAATCCAGAGCAGACCAGGGTGGACAGAACTCTTCAGTTTCCCTTGGGAGAGCGAATAAATTACCTGAGGGTGAGGTGAAAAGCATTCCCAAGGGCATCAGTAACCCAAGGGTTTGCAGTTAACTGGAGAAAAAAGTGCTCCCTGGCATTTGAGCTGTTTTGGTTCCCCCTGGGATCTATTTATAGTTCCAACCAAAGTCTGGAAAGAAGTTAATTGCACAAGGTTCTTCCTCAGGAAATGAGAAAGTCAGAGGTTAAATCTGAGGCCCACCCAGACTGTGGTGGTTTTCTGTCCTTTCCAGCACTGAGAAATGCGTTGGAGAATCCCCACTTTGCTCTGCTGGTTCCCTCAGAGCCAGCCCTTGGTATTAAAGTCAAGAGATCAGCAGCAGCTATTTCAGTGGGAGAATCCCTGATGGATCTGCTGCTCCATCGCCGTGGCAGGAACAGAGCAGCAGAGAAGAATATGGACATAAAAATGAGTGTTTGGCACAAGCTGAGGTTACTGGGAAGCTCCATCCATCCCATCCCTTCTCAGGGCTGGGTTCAGAGCCTGTTTTTTAGTTAGTTTTGTCAAATGTGTGGGCAATTTTATCTGGAATGGAAAGAAAACAACACAACAGCAGCATTTTGAGGGAAATTAAGTAATTTATGTGGCCGTTTAGCACAATGATCCCTGTTTTCACAGCGCAGGGAAGGTGTAGATAAATGCACTTTGTTAATGTAAAGCACTCCGAACTGTATTTTTGTATTGATTTTATGTAGTTTTGTCCATGGAAAAGTGTCATCCATACAGCATTTGTGACTCTGGTTTAATCCAAAATTTAACATCTCAAAAATTAACTTCTCCTCATAGAAAGAAAGATATCTGAGATGTCACTGCAGAGTACATTTTAGGAGGCAAATCTGGTAATTTCAGGAAAGGTGAGACAAATCCATTTATTACTCACTTAAATACCATTTTTATTTTAATTTTGTTTTAATTGACGTGCTGCAATCCGTTATATGTCTTGGATTTATTTTTATTTGAAAGATGCTGAGCCCCATTCTGAGTTTAACTCCAGGAAAACGCCATCAGCTACACTGAAGCTGTGCCTGTTTTCACTAGCAGGAAAAATGCCTCAGGGGACTAAAATCCTGTAGGGGAAAATCCCTGAAAAGGTGCTTTTCCAGCCTGCTGAAGAGCAGCAGCTGGATTTCATTCCAGAGGAAAGCAGGGCCATATTTTACAGGCCAGATTCTGCCTGGTGCTGATTTTTATCCACATGCCAGAAAATCTGATGTTGAAGGGGAAATGCTGGCAGGGGATTTTTACCTTCATATCCAGTTCTCATTCTGTGTTCCCACACAGGAATATTCACCAGGTGCTGGGACACAGACCCTGGAATAAGCTGGACTCTTGAGTTAAATCTCCCCAATGAACTGAGTCCTGTAGTTAGGATGTTACTCCCAGCCTGCTCCAGGTGGTGGGAATTAAGCCCCTATGGAAGGTGACTTCATCTGCCTGGAGGATAATTGGGATTTTTACACTCCAACATTAAAAATTTTTCTGAGATTTATTGAGTAGTCAAATGGTGATATCTAGTGGTGGTTTTCTTTAGTACCTTTCAGGTCAGGATTTCCAGAGCTTTACAACCATTTTGCAACTAAATCTCAAAATCCACCTTTTTTTGAAGGAAGGATTCATTCCCACAAAAAGGATGCCCAGGTTTGCAGAACAGCAGTTTCCATCAGTTGGTGTTTTTCTCTTCTGCAGGTTAGAATCTAGAAGGACTCAAAACCTGGAAGGCCAAACCCTTCCCTTTGGGACTATAAAAGATGGAATATCAGATAATCAGAAAAATCTCAAACACTAAATACCTGTATTTTTCATTCATTTCTCTTTTAAAGAGGAAAATGCCATTTGCTTGTCGACTTGCCATGAAACTAAATCTGAGTGGCTCATTTTTTCACCCAAAACTTAAAATACCGAGCTGCTTTTAATGGACTGAAATCTACTTTTTAGCAGTGTTCCTTCTCTCTCTCCACAAGTTTATACGTGACATTGCAACACTGATTTTTTTCCTCTCTGTTTTGCTTCTGCTTTACATAAAAGTTTCCAAAAATCAGCTATTTGATTGTAATTAACCTAATTTTCTTCCTCTTTAGGAGAAGATCCTCATAATGCAATCCCTGCCTGCTTTTCCTTTGTGTTAATTTATTAATTATCGATGGTAACTCCATCGATCTGCTGGGAATATAAACAACATGTGAGGGGCAGTGGTTGCTTGGTAAATGTGTGCCCAGGTGGTAACAAACCCTCCCACTCCCACATGTGACATCCTGGCTGCCTCCTATTAATCCCAAGAGACCAAAACCCTTCCTTCCTCTATCCTGTTCCATGTAGGGGTTGTGGATGTTCCCTTTCACCGGAGGGCCAGCAAAAAATCTGGAGGAATATTTGATGTTGTGGAGCAAAATTGGGGGGGGGGGGGGGAGGGAGGGATTTGTCTCTGGAGCTGCATTACTGGCATTTCCCCAAAGTGTGTTGGGAATCCTGTGTAAGTATGTCCACCAGGGCTTTATTTTCTCTGGGATGCTTGTTTGGGGCTCTCTTTAGGGAAAACATTTGTACCTATTTTTACAACATTTAAATTATAATTTCTTGGAAACAATCTGGCATCTCACCGCTTTTTCTAGGGCTTTTTTTGCTGATGTTTAAGAAGGTGAGCAAAGGGTTGAGGAGCTTCCCCTGGTGAAGGGTGACTGCAGGGGGCCTGGGGAGCTGGGACTTTAAAACCAGCCGCAGAAGACTGAGACTTGCAGGGGGTTCCTGTGTCTCACCACTGCTGCTCCTCCCCCAGGGTAAGTGCAAACAGCATCAGTATCTTTCCTAAACACAGCCCCAGTTGTGTGAAGTTGAAATGTGGGCTCTGAGCTCTGTGGAACTCTCAGGGGGAATATGAACTCTGGGATGAACACAGGCTCAAAGAGCTGGGGGTGTTCACCTGGAGAAGGGAAGGCTCCAGGGAGACCTGAGAGCCCCTTCCAGTGCCTAAAGGGGCTCCAGGAGAGCTGGAGAGGGACTTGGGACATGGCTTCCCACTGCCAGAGGGCAGGCTTAGATGGGATACAGGGAAGGAATTCTTGCTGTGAGGGTGGTGAGACCCCGGCACAGATTGCCCAGAGAAGCTGTGGCTGCTCCATCCCTGGAAGTGATTTGCTGCCTCTCACCCCTGTGTTGGGGCGCTAAGGCTTTGCTTCCCTGGGCTCTGACTGACTATTTAGGGATCCTTGATCTTCCTCAAAAAATTTCTAATTTTGTGCAATAATTCAGTTTCTTAATCTGCTGTGCTGCTATTTTTTTGTTCTCATTCCCATCTGTGATCACACACTTCTGCTTTCCAGTGCCAAATTTGTGAGGCACATGGACCATTTATTCATTTGTTCTGTCTGTTGCTCAACTCTGTAAAGTTGATGTTTCAATAATTAATTACTAATTTGAGAGGTAACAAAAGTTAACAAAGAAGAGTGAGAGAAAATTCAGACTCTTCATTTCTTGCTTTGTGTTAGTGCTTTGTTTCAAATGGATGAATTTGTGAATGTAATGGAACAGGGAAAAGGACTGCAAAGTAATTTCCTGAAAAATCTCATCTTGAAGTTCTAAATTAACAAATTTTGTTCCTCTTTCCTCTGAGTTAGATTATAAAAAAACCCCAAAACTTTCTTGAAATAGAAAGTGATGATGTTCCTGTTGCATATGCAGCACTGGTGCAAATTAAGCTGTCAAATATTCCGTGTGGATACTTTTGCTCATGGTGCTTGGAATGGAAACGGGCACAGCTCCCTTTCCTTTTCTGCCCAGGCACTGCTCCAGCCCAGCCATTAAACATCAGGGAGAGGTCACTGATCACAGGCAAAGCCATGGCACTGAAAGGGCTTTGGGACTGATTTATTGAATATTTTTATATAACAAATAACACCCCAGGAAATGGCCACCTGCTCGGGTTTATCCCACAAGGAGAAACGAAAGGCTGCATCCAGCAGGACTCTTGGGAAACCACAGCCAGCCAGTAGTGTGTGTGGGACCAGAGTGGGTGTCCAGAGAGCAGCTCATCAGTGGAGATGTCCACACTGAGCTGAAATCCATGGATTAAATATCCATGATATCACTAGAAGGATCACCTCTGAGGTGATTGTTTTGCTTTGTCCTTATTAATGTTGCATTTGCTCAATGTAATTTTGTTCAAATTCTCACTAAACCCAGATTTTTGAGTGAAGTCACTGATGTTACATTAAACCCCCATCCTGCCTGGGCTCTGGGGGGGGTCACCCCCCTCGCTGCAGCACAGAGTTACTGCTCAGTGTCTTCATGGCCTGTGAAGTGCTGAGAAAACCCCCTGTTACGGCTTTGGGTTTTCAGGGTTTTTCCGTTCCTGCTGCCCAGAATAGCTGTGGTTGTGATCCTGCCCAGAGAGGGATGTGGGATGAGGGGCTTGGAGGCTTTTAGGGTAACGTGAAAAAAAGGTTTACTTCTAAAATACGAAAAAAAAAAAAAGTAACACTGCAATGTCATCTGGGTGCTCCCAAACATCATCTGGTGGATCTCTAAATTAATTGAGTTCAGCAAGGCCCGCTGAAGGGTTTTCCAGGGAAAGCCAAGACCTTCCACAGGGATAATCTACAGTGTTACCTGTGGGGCTGCCTCTGGTCAGGAAAGAGTGTTCCCTGGGGGAGAAAAGATGCAGAAATGTAACATTTTTATTGCAGGAGCCTGAATTTTGGTCACTGGTCCCACATACTCTGTTCTCCTCCCAGTCCTCCTCATTCCACCAGGAGCAAGGTGCCTGCCAGTACAGCTGAGGGATCAGAATCCAGCCTGGAAACCCTAAAATGTGGGAAAGAGCGTTACATTAGGGGAAAAAAAATGAAAGCCTGTCCATAAATACTGGATCAAATAGTGCTCACATGAAAAAGTGGTTCAATAATGTCAATAACCACTACAAGAGGAACAACATTTGTATTTTGTTATTACAGAACTTTGGGAAAACCTTTTGTCCTTGGCTTTTGATTTGTTCATAGCTAGTGTATAATGGACAGGGCCAAAAAAAAAAAAGGATTTAAGGGAATCAACAAGGTTATTTGGATAGAACTTCAGGGTAAAATGATGCAAAAGGGAATAAAATGAACGTATTTTAATATTATCCTCTCTGCTGACCTTCCTCAGGTACTGCCTCAACTCTGTTTTTTTTCTGGTTCCATTATCAAACAAATTTTGTTTCTACACACAAACCCACTTTCCAGAGCCCTGTTGAGCTCCCTTCTGTGGGTTTTTTTCCCTCCAAGATGCAAAGGTTTAATTTTTGGCTTAGGTGAATATTAATTTTCTTGCTTTTTTCCCAGGAACAGCAAAAAAAAAAAAAAAAAATGGTTGTTTGTGGGTGGAGGGGAGTGGGAGGTTGTCAGAACTTTTTCCATGCCACCAAATGGAACAAGTCCTCAAACTTAAATTTAGCACCAAATATTTCAGCAGGAAGAGGAAATATGATGGCTTGGGATATGAGCCCAAGCTCAGAGCTTCCGCTGCTCTTCGCTCTGGCTGAGTAATTTCTTAATTACTTCTTAATTTCTGTTAAGAGCGCTGTGTTCTCACTCCCTCACAGTAACAAGTGATCCCTTGTGAGATATTAGGAAGAAGTTCTTGGCTGTGAGGGTGGTGAGGCCCTGGCACAGGTTGCCCAGAGAAGCTGTGGCTGCCCCATCCCTGGAAGTGTC
>JAWWLV010000158.1:1271455-1283582 GCA_035041135.1 Platyrinchus mystaceus
TGGAAGTGTCCAAGGCCAGGTTGGACAGGGCTTGGAGCAACCTGGGATAGTGGAAGGTGTCCCTGCCCATGGCAGGGAGTGGCACTGGATGATCTTTAAGGTCCCTTCCCACTCAAACCATTCTGTGATTCTGTGAAATTCAAATTAACCATGATAAAGTAGAAAGACGTCACTCCTGGAGGGTATCTCTGCATCTCCGCTGTCTTCCAAAATTTATCCCCCTCTTCCTTCACAACTGGCATCAGGAACAGGGAGCTCCTGTGCTGCTGAGGCTCAGGAGCTGTGTCTGGGTGACGCTGGGCTGTGACTCCCACATGGAATTGGGTCACCAGCCTGTCTCTGGCAGCTCAATTTTGGTGTCATTTGGGCGGCTGAAGGGAACAAATAGGCCATCGATCCATCTGGCCACAGCCCCAGGCCCCTGTTTTAATTGCCTGTGTTCTCTGCACTAAATTTAGCCCTCTTGAAACACCATCAACCTAAAAGGAACTTCACAGCAGAGGAATTTGACCCCATATGTTGGTTGTTTTATTAAAATCTGTTAAATGCTGTTACAAATAATTTTATTTTTCCATCTCTCCAACTCTTCTAAGCAGCTCAGTTTTTGGTGCCATTTTCAAGTGGTGAAGAGAGATGAAGGGAACTTCTCCTGTAAATCCTTCTTATAGGAAGAACCTTTAAGGAATTGTTGAATCTTATTTATCCCACACAGGTGACTTCTACCTGCATGGGTGACCTCCATCCCTGCAACTCTGTATTTAGCACAACAGACTCAGTGATTTGCATGATTTGCTGATGAAAACTGATTATCAGAAGTGTTGCTGCCGTGTTTTCTCTGGGTGGGCACTGCAGAAATCCGGGGAAGCCCACGGTGAGATGGAGCTGTTTCTGGACGAGGCCTTTTTTATGAGACCAGTTGTGTCGGGTCTGTCTGCTCTGACAGTGAAGATTATTTTTTCCCCCTCCAAGAAGGGTTTTTGAGAGACTGAGAGTTAAAAATGCCCAGAGTTAGGACTAAAATGCCCCTTGTGCAGTTGGTCTGAGAGCTGATGAGGCTTTCCTTGAAGGAAGCATCTGCAGGGGGGAGCCTGTATTTGTCCATGTCATTCCAAAGGGTGTGAATCTCTGATGGGATCTCCCAGCTGGAAGCTGATGGACCACAGAGGGGAGTCTGGGAGGTGGAGCATTTGCTGCTCGCCTTGCAGCCACCCACAGGATGTGTGTGTGTCCAGCAGCATTCCCAACTACTCACCCGCCGGAGCCACCAGCTGGGAGCAACCAGAGGCTTCCAGGGAGATGGAGGAGCAGGGAGCAGCCGCTGTCCTGGCCGGGTCCTTGCTCTCCTGCCTTCTGCAGGTCCCCGGGGTGGGATCCCTGCAGGAGCCGCCGCTGGAGGACGTGACCCTGGAGAACCTCAGCTGGGCAGCTGAGGAGGCCCCGGGAAATGAGTCCTCGGAGCACACGTTCTTCTCCCTGGATTATCAGCACGTCCAGGTGCCCTTCGAGATCACCCTCTGGATCATGTTGGCATCCCTGGCCAAGATAGGTGAGGGCTGGACAGGGGGAGCAGGGATGGGATGGAGTGGGAAGGGGTGGCCTTGGCTTCAGATCCTCTCCAGTCTTGGAGCCTGAGATAATGTGCCCAGCCCATTATTGGAAAGTATTAATATTGTGTTTCGTATGTATAATTCTATATATAACACTATATATAATTTTATATGTTATATAATTCTCTCTATAATATTCTATATAATATACAATAATACATTGGATAATATTGTATATTTACAAAATATATATGTTATATATATTATATATACTGGTGTGTATGTTACTATACTTATCTGTACTATAATTAATTAGTAATTATACAATAATAATATTATATAAATTATATATTATAATACTACTATAACACAGTAATATTAATATAATATGTAAAAATAGTATTACTAATATTATGATATATAATATGATATGCATAATATGTATTATCTGTTATATATTTTTGTTATATTTTAATCTATTAATATGGTTATATTACATATATATTAATATATATGTAATATATATATTATATATTCTCCATAGACCCATATATGATATTATATTTTTTATGTGTATTTCTGAGTGACTTCACCTTCATTGGGTGCATTTATTTCTGCTGCTCCAGGCTGTAATTTGCTGATGGTGAGAATGGGGAATCTCCTGACCCAATGAGGTGAGACAACCCAATTTTTCTCTCTCCATCCCCTCCCAGGGTTCCATCTCTACAACAAGCTGCCTTCTGTGGTTCCTGAGAGCTGCTTGTTGATCTTCGTAGGGCTCATCATGGGGGGGATCATCTACGGCCTGAACGACAGGTCCCCCCCGGTGATGGACAGTGACATCTTCTTCCTCTACCTGCTGCCCCCCATTGTGCTGGACGCCGGTTATTTCATGCCCAGCCGCCCCTTCTTCGAGAACATCGGCACCATCCTGCTCTACGCCGTGGTGGGGACGATATGGAACGTGTTTGGGATCGGCTTCTCCCTCTATGGCATCTGCCAGGTGAGGGCCTTCCAGCTGCAGGACGTGTCGCTGCTCCACAACCTGCTCTTCGGGAGCCTCATCGCTGCCGTGGACCCCGTGGCCGTGCTGGCCGTGTTTGAGGAGATCCACGTCAACGAGAAGCTGCACATCCTGGTCTTTGGGGAATCCCTCCTCAATGACGCCGTGACAGTGGTGAGGATTGGCCTGGTTTGGGGTGTTTAATGGTCCTTTAATGTTTTAAAGAATGTGGGCTGGGGCTGAGGGGTGGGGTGTGAGATCTCAGCCTGGAGAAAAGGAGGCTCAAGGGGGACCTTCTGGCTCTCTGCAACCCCCTGACAGGAGGGGAGAGCCAGGGGGGAGTCGAGCTCTGCTCCCTGGAAACAAGGGACAGGACAAGAGGAAACGGCCTCAGGCTGTGTCAGGGGAGGTTTAGGTTGGATATCAGGGAAAATTTCTTTATGGAAAGAGTGGTCAAGCGTAGGAACAAGCTGTTCCGGGCAGAGGTGGAGTCACCATCCCTGAAAGTGTTCAAAAAATGTGTGGATGTGGCCCTTGATTAAATAGTTTAGTGGGGAACGTGGTGGTGGTGCTGGTTGATGGTTGGATTTGGTGATCTTGGAGGTCTTTTCCAACCTTAAGGATTCTCTGATTTGCTGAGGGCAAAGGCATCAACAGCCTCTTCTAGCAGAGGGCTCCCGGTCCTGTTCTCTGTCATGAGGTCCTGAGCAGCTTTCAGGTGAACATCTCCTTGTATGTCTGGGGACAGAAATGCCCAGGAGTGCCACAGCAGGTCCCTGGCAGGACCCAGACCTTAGGGAAGGATGGTGACCCTGCACTGTCAGAAATCCCAGCGGTGTATTTGGTGTCATGACTATGTGTGGCCACCACTGGTGAATGTCTCATCAATACCTGTTTCTTTCATTTTCCCCCCCAAAGGTGCTCTACAAGCTCTTCCGGTCTTTCTGTGAGATGCCGACCATCAAAAGCGTGGACATTTTCGCAGGAGTTGGGAAATTCTTCGTGGTTGGGCTGGGAGGGGTGTTGGTGGGGCTGAGTTTTGGGTTCACAGCCGCCTTCACCACGCGCTTCACCAAGGACATCCGCGTCATCGAGCCGCTCTTTGTCTTCCTCTACAGCTACCTGTCCTACCTCACCGCGGAGATGTTCCACCTCTCGGGGATTGTGGCGTGAGTTCCTGTTCAGGAAAAAAAAATCTGTCCCGTCTGAAAATGTCCTTTCCCTGGCTGGAAAAATATCAGACTAAGTTTTCAACTCTGCTGAGCTGGAAATCCGTGTGTGCTGGCGATCGAAGCCCGTGGCAGAGGCCTCTTCAAGTGCAGCTCCATTTCCCAAATTACACATCAAATTGCAAGTCACCAGCAGTCCTGCTGGTGGATTTATATAGGTTATTGGGGAATGTTTGTTTGAGCTCCATGGTTTTTGTCTGCAAAGCCTGGATGTTCAAGCAGTGAGAGTTTGAGTAGGTTTGGCAGAGCCTAAGGAGGCTTTCTTGGCTTATTTAGTTATTTTCCGTGTGGCCCAGTCAAAACCAACATGGGAAGGGTTACAAGGATTTAGTCAGATCCTTGGAAAGGTTTGGCCCTGGTTTACAGCACTTCTGCTCTCACATCCCCTTCCCCATCTGCACGTCCTGCCATCAGCCCACTCTGGGTGGTGCTCCCAGAGGGTGCACAGCCCTTGTGGGCACAGAGCAGAGAGGGCCCGGGGGGGGAGCTGTGCGTTCCCTGTGGAGCTGAAGCGTGAAATATTCCTGCTCTTTGGGAGCTCTAATGGAAACTTCAGACTTGGCACCAGAAGCTCAGACACAGCTCATGGATCTGTCTGGGCTGCTGAGGGGTCTCATCCAGCACCTCCCTGTCTCCAAAAACATTGGAAGTCTGACCAACTTCAGTCCAAGTCGTCAGAGATCATTCAATTAATTTATTTTTCTTTTTAGTGGGTAGATCTTTCAATAAAATTAAGGATTTGTGGCCAGATCCTTCAGTTTTAAGAAACTAAGCTTTGTGCTTATCTTGTTGTGCATTTCCCTGGTAGAGCAGGTGCTGAGATAAAAATTAGATATAATGACCCCAATGTTCACCAAAATCTCACCTTGGGAAGCAGAGAGAGATGAAAAACAGAGTGATCCAGCCCTTCTGGTTTCTGTGGGCTGAAATCTGTTGTGTTTGGTTCTCCTACCAAAACTGAGTCAGCTGGTGCTGAGGATCACAACCCCCTAATATTCCCCTAAAGACTTTGAGCCTGCATCAGTAGCTGCAGTGTAAACAACTGCGCAGCTGAGAATAATGGAGATGAAAAGAAAATGATAAAATGAAGTGGGTTCTGAGCTCAGCACAGGAGGATCTGGGAGATCTATTTTAAAACTAATGATGTTGCTTGGATATAAACCATTCCCGTGTCTTGCAGATTTTGTTTCCTCAGCTGGTTAATAGGAGTAATATTCGAGTGTTCCTGCAAACAATTCTAGCTCTGGGAATAGGTAGGAAAAGCCTATTTATAGGAGTGCAAGACAGAACAGTGAAATAAATATGCTGCATAATCATCGTGGAGCAGAAAACATTCAATCCTAATGGTGTCTCCTTCCATCAATCACAATCTGCTGTACCCATTATGGAACCCATTTGCTGTTCTTTTGAATAATGCATTTTTTTCTAAAGCCAAACAATGGCAAAGGCAGCTGATTCCTGCCCTGTGCCCTTCTAATTGCCAAATTAGAAATGCCTCTCTTACATATCTGGAGTTCAAACAATTCGTCCCGTCGTGCCCAGGGAATACTGGATTATAAAACCCAGCTTTTGGCACTTTGTTTCACTGGAAAATAATTTGATTGCCAAAAACATCAGTTCTGCATAGCCCCAAAAATACAAAAACTGTGAATGCAACCCAGTCTGGGAAACAGTTCTGCAAATGGGTTTTAGTTTGACTCTCCTCCCCCCCCCCCGCCTTTCTTTTTCCCTGTTTTCCCTTGTCCTGGTGGCAATGTCCATCTTTGAGGCCCTGACAGGTCAAGTTTATTCCCTCTCTGTGTCCCTGCTGTGACCCCATATCCATTCTCCAATAAGCATTCCCAAACCACAGCTCTGGAAGTCACTTGCCCACAAATACTTGTTGGATTTCATAGCTTCTGGCTGGAACTGTTTTACCCACTATTTATTGAGGCAGATACAGAAACTGAAGAATTTATTGTGTTTTTTAGGCTGTGATTCAGACTGCTGCTCTTTCTGGCAAAGAGGGTCAGTCTAAATAGGATAAATCAAAACAGACCAGTTTTGGAATATTTTTAAGTGTTTGTACATTTTCTTAGGAGGTGAGAGATGTGAATTCAAACAACATTTGGTGAAAAAGGGATTTGAATCCTTGTCTCACGCTGAAGGATAGCTCAGGGTCTCTTTCCACAGCAAGAGCATCTCAACTTTCCCATTTTTAAATGCAATAAAAATGTGGATGCCTTACAAAATAGCCACGGAAATCAGATCTTGGAAATTTAGAGCCATTTTGTTATTGCTACTACAGTGAAACATTTTAGTCCAGATTAAAATATAATAAAATGGAGCTTCGATGCTTCGAGTGCTCTACTGTTTTGACCTTCTAGGATTGCTGGCCTGAAAATGTATTGATTTGGAAAGCTGATGAATTAGACTAACCACGTGTTCCCTGGAACTTGAAGAACCAATTATCCATGAAAAATTACGAGGCAATTGCAAGGTCAGAGTTTGGCAGAGTTAAAGAACCGAGACCAGCATGTTGTGATGGGAAGGGTTGGGTGTTGTAGATGTTGGTGTGTGCTCTGATCAAATGCAGCAGGTGAGGAGTTGTTTATCTGTTCAAAACCAGATTCAGACAGTTTGGGCAACCTTTAAAATATTTTACTGTCCTGGTGGTCCTCTTGATGTCCTTCATGTAGGAAGTGAGATATCTGCAAGCATCCCAGCCTTGATGGAAAGTATTTTTTCATAAATGACGGTGAGTCAATTTTCAGTGCTTAAGTAGAAAAATTTGTTGCTTGTTTTAACTTCCTCAGCATCATTGCCTGTGCCATGGGCATGAAGCGTTATGTGGAGGCCAACATCTCCCTGAAGTCCCACACCACAGTGAAATACTTCATGAAGATGTGGAGCAGCGTCAGTGACACCCTCATCTTCATCTTCCTCGGAGTTTCCACCATTGGAGAAAACCACGAGTGGAACTGGCCCTACATCTGCTTCACTGTCATTTTCTGCCTTGTTTGGAGAGCTCTAGGTAGGGCTAATTATGTATTTTATTCTTTAATGTGTATTATTGTTTATGGGAGTGAAAAATGTGATTTCATCAAATAAGAGAACACTCCTACCCCTCCATCATCCTTTCCTGTTCACTCTGCATGTGTAATTATCCCAGATGGGAATGCAAGGCCTGAACTGGGACATCCCAGCCAATGCTTCCCTCATCCCTGCTACTCAATTCCAAGTCTTTCATTGTACTGCAGTTTCCTGCTCTGGGCACTCACTGGTGTGAAATAGAAGTGCTTGTGACATTTTATCAATATCTCTGCCTTTGATCCCTCCTCTATGGCCATGATCTCCTCTTCCATTGCAGTGCATCTTGGTCCCTTGTTATCCTCACAACAGGAGGGAAATTGCAGGTGCTTTGGGATAGAGATGCATGTGGTATTCTGCATGGCAGAGATTGAAGGGATTTAATTCTTAACAAGCTTAGGTACAGCAGCATCTTTCCATTAAAAACTGGAGGAGCCTTCCAGTAGCTGTCCCTGGAGATGCT
Source organism: Platyrinchus mystaceus (assembly GCA_035041135.1). Classification (NCBI taxonomy): domain Eukaryota; kingdom Metazoa; phylum Chordata; class Aves; order Passeriformes; family Tyrannidae; genus Platyrinchus; species Platyrinchus mystaceus. Next base: position 1,278,767 of record JAWWLV010000158.1, read on the forward strand.
GATCTGATTTACAGAAGAGCATCTACCCAGCTCACTGCTGGAGAGGTGAGATCTGGGACCTAAAATGTGAGGCTGCTTCTGCTCCTACTCAAGAACTTCAGGTCAGGGCTGAGAATGGCAGAACTGGGGAACTGCTGAGGTTGGCAGGGACCTCTGGACATCACCTGGTCCAACCCCTGCCTGTGGCAAGGACTGTGTCCAGATGGATTTTGAGTATCTCCATGGATGGAGACTCTACAGCTTCCCTGGAAAACCTGTTGGAGTGTTTGACCAACCTCAGAGCAATAAAGCCACCAAGACTTGGTGGTAACAAGAAGAGAGAAAGACACGAAAATAGTCTCCTGATGGCTCTCTTCAGGGTTCTTTAGCCTCAATTAAAATGAAAACACAAATCCTGTCCCAGAATTCCCTGGGATCCCATTTTCATGCATTGTAAATCACGAGAAAAATGGATACTCTGTGTTTCTGTCACCCCCAGTTGCATTTTGAGTTGATTTGGTGTTTGGAGAGGCTGAACCTCCCTTCCTTTCACACTGTGCTGTCACCTAATGAGTGCACAGTGCCTGTCTCCTCGTTTATGGATATTTTTATATATTAACTGTATTTGTGAATGTAACAGCACTAACTTTTGGCAAAGAATTCCAGAGCTAAAAGACATTCAACAGGATTTTGTTTACAAACCACTGAGTCAAACAGTGAACTTGAATTTGACAGACACTTCAGGAAATTGTATAAATAGGATATGCCATGATTAGCAAGACAGGGCAGAATGGGGTTTATTAGCTGTTAATCCATGCCAAGGTTTGTTTTAATAACTGCACCATCCTTGGAAATGTGCTCATTAGTTATTTGTACATTCAAGTGTTTTATTACCATTGAGTGGTTTTCTCTTAAATTATTTGCTCAGAGTTCTGAGCCAGTTTGACTTTTTTAGTTCAAATATTCTTCATTGCAAGATATAAGGAACATAGTAATGCTACAGAAGCACTCCAAAAATTCTCTCTAAGCCCTTCTGAGTGCAGCTCAAATTATGTGGAACATTATCAGGGAAGGTTCAGGCTGCAGCCAGGAGAGAAAACCCTCTTTCTGGTCAAAATCCCCCATGGAATTAAATATGAACACACAAATCAGGGCTGGATGTGGTCTGAATGGTTCCTGTCCTGCAGCACCTTTCTGGGGAGCTGTTGGGGAGCTGGGAGGGTAAGAACTGGGCAGGGGCTGCTGCAAGCTGGGCTGGGAAACTCCTGCCTTGGAGATGGTGGTGGAGATTAGATCTTGACCTTCTCAGAGGCATCCAGCAGCTCTGGACTAATTAATAATTAATTAATGTTTGGATATCAGGAAAAATTTCTTCACTGAGAGATGGTCAGGTATTGGAACAGGCTGCCCAGGGCAGTGTGGAATTACCATCCCTGGAAGCGTTCAAAATACGTATGGATGTGGCACTTGGGGACATGGGTTAGTGGTGGCCTTGGCAGTGCTGGGAGAATGGTTGGACCTGATGATCTGTGAAGGCTTTTCCAACCTAGAATTCTGTGATTCTGGAGGTGCTAGAGGCACTGATCAAGAAATGGGAGGTGCCACTGGAATTGTACTTGCAGGAACTGGGGGCTTTAGGGTGGGCAGGGCTGGGATTAGTGTGCAGACAGTACCCCAGTCCTTCACAGGACACTCCCAGTGCTCCTAAATATTTGAGAAATGATTCTGCTGAAGTTTGGGGAGTTACTTTGGTGTGAGAAAGAGCATCTAAAAAGGAAAATACAGCCACTGCAGAACAGCACCTGTACTACCCAAGCACTGGGGAGATTTCCTCCCGCTCTTTCCCAAGGTGTATCTCCAGAAGAAAATCCACTCTGCTTAGAGTGATTAATTGTATGTCATCTCTTGCAGCAAACTGGCCTTGAATTAGTTTAGAGCATGCTAATAATAATTTATGAGGAAGGATTAAATTAAGACAAAGGCCAGGATATCAGCTCAAGTTAATTTTTTTCCTTTAAATCATCAGCACTGCCTGAGCTGTGCAGTAGTTGCAGATGTGATCCAAGGAATGCTTTATTTTATTTATTTGGTTGGTTTTTAAGTTTCAAAGAACCTTGATCCTGAAGAACTGCTCTGTGGAGCTCTGGAGATGGGGAAGGTGTTCCAAGGTTCAGTGAATTGAGTTATTCCCAAACATCCCCAGCTTTTTTTTTCTTCAGAGTGGTCTGATATACACTCAAAGTTCAGCTGTTTTTAGCTGTAGGTGTGTGGGAAGATGTTTGATATGTACAAGTGCAGTGGTTTTATTTCTTTTACAAACACTCTCTAGAAAAGCAACAGTGCTGTGGACACAGCTAATTCCTGACAAAATTCAGTGTCAGGCTGCGCCATCACTTCTCAAAATGGCCATTAATCTTTGGGAAATAAGATGTTTATTGCATCCATTGGTATGGAAATCACGGCTTCCTGATTTAAGGCCTGACTTTTTGTACCTTACTGCATCTGTTTGTGTATTTGCAAATGGCTTTAAATCACAGCAATTGCTGTGTCACTTCACACAGCCTTAAATTCATTCTGTGTAGATCTTTGAGGGGAAAAAATAACACAGGTGGAATTTAGCTACTTATCCAAGCTACTGCTTGGAAACCTTTGGAAGGAGGAGGGTAACTTGTGGCTAAATGGTTGCTGATGATTTTGCTCCAGAGCATTTATAACCCGAGCAATTCAGTCACTTGTTATCACTAATTGGAATAAATCAATATTTCAGGACTGTGGCCAGTCAATATTTGTAATCCCCTGAACCAGAAATATGTTAGGGATTAATTTTTATCTGGACAAATCAAATTTCAACCTGTTGGACCAGGCTGGAATTAAAATTCTCCAGTGGCACGTTGGTAATAATACACCCCCTGGGGCCCTGGGCAGTTCCTCCTCCTTGGTGTTGAGCCATCCCATGATATTTTACTGTGAAACAGAAGATGATGAGTTTTATCCACTTGTTCTGTTTGTTTGCTGTGCCTCAGTCTTCTCTCCTGCCTTCCAGGAGTTCTGGTGCTGACTTTCTTTGTGAACAGATTCCATGTGAACACCATCACCAGTAAGGACCAGTTCATCATTGCCTACGGGGGGCTCCGGGGGGCCATTTGCTTCTCGTTGGTTTTCTTGCTCCCTGAATTTCACAGAAAGAAGCTCTTCATTGCAGCAACCACTGTTGTCATCCTCTTCACTGTGTTTGTGCAGGTAAAATTAACACTTTGAATGAATTCTGACTTTGAATCCCTCCAGGTGTACCATGAAGAAGGTTCCTCTCCCTCAGGTTGGGGTTGTAAGGAGTTCTGGGGCTTCAGGGATGAGTTTGTAAGGAATTCTGGTGCTCCAGGGCTCGGGAGGAGCAGCAGCAGCCTCGGCATTGCTGTGACATCTAGTGGTAAAACCATTCCTGCAGCCTTTGTGGGATGAGGATCTTGGATGTGTCTCCCTTCTCTTCTCTGCCCAGCAGAGTCTCCAAGGGCTTCTCTGAAATACACCTGGCAAAGGGGAGAAAACGGTTTCCACCACATTTAAAGGAGGATGTGGTGGAAAAATTGGGGTCCTCTCATACTTAAGTGAGCAAGGCTGACATGTATCCCCAAAATTAAGTGTGGGTCTCCATAGGGCTGAAGCAAGTGAGATATGTGAGTCTGGGAAAGTTGCTGTGCAGAAAAACTCCCTGGGAGCTCCTGGTCAAGGACCTGAGGTCCATGTGGAGCTGTTGACCCAGGACTGCCCTTCTCCTGCCCTGGGATGGAGGGAACAGAGGGGGTTTCTGGGGCTTTGGGAGATGGTGGCTCGTGGTGACAACTAATGAGGGGTTCTGTGTCTGAGCATCACCCTGAGAGCAAATTCCTTCTGCTTGGGCTCACTGAAGCCCTCAGTGGGCGTGTTGGGCACTTGGGCAATGTGGAGGGTTGGGGCTGACTCTCTGCTTCCCCACATCCACCTCAGCTCATCCTGAGCTGAAAAAGTGGTGGAAGAGTGGGATGTCCTGATGAGTTTGGAACAAGGACCCGCAGGGCAGTGGGACCGGGCACAGCCTCAGCCTGAGAGGAGAGAGCAGGGGCCAGGGCTGGGGGAAGCAGCCTCAGATAGAGGTTGACAAGTTTTAAGATGCAAATGTGGGTCAGGAATTGAAAAGACCCGATCACCAGGCACGTCCGCTCACGCAGAGACGTTCTTGAGCCTCACACAAAGGTTGTTCTAAGGCAGCAGCTCCTTTCTGCTGAGGCTTCGGGAAATCCTTCCCAGGACTGGGAAAAGGGCTTTTGTGTAAGCTCAGACCTCAACTGGTGATGTCACCTCCTTGCAAAAGGGTGAGAGTTAAACATGGTCCCCCCTGAGTACGTGTGGACAGGACGACCCCTTGACCTTCAGCCATTCAGAGGGGAGGTGGTGTCTGTAAAGACAGGCTTTGCCAGGCTCCAGGTACCTGCAGAGCCAAGGGGAGCTGAGGCCACCACCAGAACAGGGGAGGAAGAAACCAGGAAACTTGCCTAAAAGCTGAGGCAGAAAGATATTGCTGCAGCTCAGCACAGGAAAGGTGGGGAAATGTAATAGCAGCAGGAATTGAAGGTCCATTCTGAGATGGACCTTCAGAAACCTGGGTTAAAGTCTGTGGCACTGCTGTCAGACACATCGATGGCTGCAGGATTGAGGAGTGAAAATCTTCAACATCCCAGGGTTTTTCAGGGTGCACATCACTGGGGGTGGAAAGGACAAGAGAAACACTGGGTAAGAAACAACTTCTGTGAATAGTGGACATTGTTGTTGTTGTTTTGTGCAATGAGTTTTCTTTATATTC
>JAWWLV010000158.1:1283682-1311697 GCA_035041135.1 Platyrinchus mystaceus
ACACTGGGTAAGAAACAACTTCTGTGAATAGTGGACATTGTTGTTGTTGTTTTGTGCAATGAGTTTTCTTTATATTCACAGTGATCTCAACACAGATTTGGTGGGGGGTTTCTGTGTTAAAATAGGACAGAAACTAAGAGAGGGATGATTTGGGCCCTTCTAGGCTGGTTTGGGCCAGTAAAGCATCTTGTCAGAGCACAAACCCACTTCCTGCTATGATTTCCTTGGAAATCCTGACCATGCTGGTACAGGGAAGGACAATCCTGTAAAATAGCTGGGCTTGTTCCTCCATGGGTCTATCAGGGCATTGCACAACCCAGGAAACTCCTCTCTCTTGGCCTCTCTAAGCCAGTTGCACAAGGCTCTTCCCACAGAAAGCCTGGTTAATAATTTTGAGAAGGTTGACTGAGCAACTGTCAAATCCTCAGCGCTTCCAAGCAGGCTGGGTATGAGCCATGTAGACCAGGAAGCCCTCCAAGGAGCTGTGGGCTTGGCTGGAATGTCACAAAAAGCCCTCATTGTTCTGCCTCTCGCTGTGGTTTAAAATGAAATGCTGTGCTCCCTGTTTGAAGTTCACTCTGCCAACTTAGTGACCTGTGACCTCTCCCATGGAATTCTTAGTAAATATAAGAGTTGTGAAGAGGTGGGTGGGGTTTTTTTTGCTGTCCACATTGCCCCTTTGGATGGGAGGAGGTGGAAAACGTTGTGTGGGCCACGACAGAGCATCAGGTGATGCCCTTGGTTGAGCTGTCCCTGGTGAGTGGAGGAGCATCACTGGGGACCTCCAGGTGTGCTGGGAGATGACATGGGATTCCCATAAGGGTCCCAAATGCTGCTTTGTAAATGCAAACAACTGCCGCTGATTATCCAAGAGGACAAGCTGCATAGTCTCCACCTAATTTTTTGTAATATCTGTTATTTCCGAACTTGTGAGTTCTGTGCTACTGACCCCGAATAGCAATGCGTTTTTTATTGCTATTAGCTATTAAAATGACACATTAATTGTTTCTGCAATTAAAAATGTGTTCAGCTCTCCTCTGTGCCAGCATTTGTGACATTCAGAAGTCATAAACATCAACTACTCCATCATTTTTGCTGTAAACATGTCCTAGAAAAGTCATCTCATTCCGAAGCCAGACTAAGAAATGCACCCCGGCAGTGTTTTAAAAGTTCTCTCACGAGGCTTAAAAGACATTAAAACTTTTCCCTTGACCCTTCCCACCAGGTGGATACTTTGATTAGCAAACTTAGCTACTGGCTGGCCAGCAGAGATTGCTGGAGTAATGGGCTGTGACACGTAAAGCTTCAGAATTGAGCAGACAGTTGCTGGCGGAGGCTCCGTGCTGAGAAATCTCAGGGATTATCATCGTTTCAGGCATTTGAACTTTGATCATTCCAAGCCCCTCTCCATTTGGGAGGCCACAAGCAACAGAAGACCACAGGCTTGACCTTGGAATTATTGGTTGGCTTTCTGTGGGCTCTGAGCTGCCAGACGAGGCAAGTGGAGCGTTTCCTCTATGTCTCCCTCATCCCGAATTCTCCATGTGAGCTCCTGTTGACAGGCTGCTCCCACGAGCAAACCATGTGTTTGGTTTGCAGTTGGGAGAACTTCTAGTCTTACTGAAGCTTTGCAGGTCATATCTTGCCACTGAAGCAGAGCAGGTGAGAGGTGCTGGCTCAGACAGCAGAACACAGCTCGTCCTCGTGCTGGTGGTTTTGTCCCACCAGGAACATTTGATGGGAAGAAAGGCTGATTTTTGTGTGTGTGGTTGTTTTGCAGGGAATGACCATCCGTCCTCTCGTTGACCTGTTGGCTGTCAAGAGGAAAAGGGAGAGTGCTCCCACGGTGGGAGAGCAGATCCACATCCGGGTAAGGATCAACACATGGCCAGAGCTTTCTGATATCTTTTCTGCTTCTCTGGAAAGAGAGAAAGAAAGAAAATGAGACTTGGCTGCTTTCAGGGTTGGGATCTTCCATGTGTTCTCCAGTCCCATCACCACCAATGGATATTTTTGCAAAAAAATCAGAAAAATGAGAATAAGGTTGGGGGGGGAGGGAACCTCTGAAGTGCCCCATCCCTAGGATTGTTCCAGGCCAGGTTGGACGGGGTTTGGAGCAACCTGGTTTAGGGGAAGGTGTTCCTGCCCATGTCAGGGAGTGGAATGAGATGATCTTTAAGGTCCCTTTCAACCCAAACCATTCCATGATTCTAAATCCATAACCCAAAGGTGGGATTTCAGGATTTCATTCATCTTGTTCTCACCATCCAAACATCAGTATTTCTAGTCATAGAGGACTTCAGAGGGAGGCTCAGCTCCAGGAGATCAAGGGATTCCACACATCCAGCTGACGCTTTGCATTTTCATCTGCATCCAATGCACAGTTAGGATATTTCTGAATCCAATTGTTCAATCCCAGTCACATTCCTGTGGGTTTGGCTCCTTCAGCAATATTATTGTCATTGCCTTCTTTAGAAATAAAGCCATTGGGGCTGAGGACATCTACAAAACCTGTTTGGCACCATCACAATGAGGTTGTTCTGCAGGGCTTTGTCTGAGGTGAACAGAACAGCTCGAGAGGCTGAAGAGTCTTTTCCTGCTGTGAACAGAGAAGACTTTCTTCTTTTGTTGCTGTGTGAATAGTAAATCATCTCTGGGAATGTGTTTATTAGGAGATGGGAGCTGAAAATGGCCATGTACCAGTTAAGTTGAGAGGGTAATAATGCAGATAGTTGGAAATCAGGGATGCAGAAGCCAGGACAGCTTTCTTCCTCAAATTTATTTCTCCATCTGGATGGTCAGGACACTGTTCCTCACAGGAGTGATGATCAGTGTGTGTGGGTTTAATATCAGAGAATGGGGCAGATGGGAAGGGACCTTAAAGATCATCTCATCCCTCCCCCTGCCATGGGCAGGGACACCTTCCACTAGCCCAGGTTGCTCCAAGCCCTGTCCAACCTGGCCTTGGACACTTCCAGGGATGGGGCACTCCAGTGGTTCCCTCCAATATGGTGGTTTTGGAGGCCCTCAGAACATGCAGCCACCAGTGAGAGCACACTAAACCCCACCAGGCTGCAGGGCTGAGGAAGCCACTCTGAAATTTTCTGTCTCTGACCCAAGAAAAAATAATTTAAAAACCCCGTTAGAGTTGGAGGAAGCTCCAGGGTCATCGGTTCCTGAGTGGGGAGGGGCAGCAGAGCAGAGCCCTCTCCCAGTTTTAGACATGCCAGAAGGAGGGAAAATAATTTGGGAAACTACAAAGATTTAACTTCTAGGTGAAAAGAATCAACCTGTCTGTGATTTTTAATATAATTTTAATATTTTACACAATAATAAAAACCTCTGTATGAGGCACAATATGGCCAGTGATTAGTGGGAAGTGTCTGGGGGAAGGCAGTGTTTAGTATTCAAGACAAAACATCATTTATGAGTTATCTACATTTATATCCTGATTTCCTGAGTCAAACCGTCCTCAAAAACCCCAATAGGAGCATTTCCTGCTTCTCAAGGCCCAGTGGGCAGGACATGTGAGCCCTCAGCCATCCTGCACATACCAGGTGCAGGTTCATGTCCCTCAGCATTTATTCTCTGTTTGCCCAGACCTGAAAGCAAAGCACTTACTGTACTCCAGAACCAACAGATCCACGTGGGTGAGTGGTTGGGGAACTACCCCAAAACCCCTCTCCTTGTTTCCCAGCTCCATATTCCGAGCTGGAAGCATCCCCTGTGTTATGTGTGTGGCTCTTCCTGTTTGCTGGCTGGGTCCATCCCTGGGGTACAGCCAAATCCTCTCTTCTCTTTAGTTCTTGGATCATCTGCTGGCTGGCATTGAAGATATATCTGGACACTGGGGACAGTATTACTGGAAAGACAAGTAAGGATGTGCCAAAATACAACTGTGGACATGTGTAGAAAAAAAAAAAGGAGGCTGGTTTCTATATTCCCAAAGTTTCTGCTGTGGGCAGCTGAGCCTTGTTCAACCTTGTGGCACGAGGGAGGTGACACAGGGGCAGCTTTTCCTTGTCCAAGGTGGCTCCAGGTTCTTGGGGCGCTTCCCTGCTCACAGACACCTCTGGTACATCACCCTAAAAAGATCTTTTCTCCTCTCCTGTGTTGTTTGTCCCTTCTTATCCAAAGGAATCTGCTGGAAGAGGAAGGGCCATGACGCACAGCCCATCCCTGCCCATGTCCTCCTGCCTGTCTGGCCATGTGGGAGCTGAGCTCCCCAACCCAGGCTTGGCAATTAACATTAAAACATTAAAAATTAACATTTAAAACACGAGTTTGTAGCACTGCTTGTTGTGGACTGAAATTACAGAGGATCTCTACATTTCTGTAGCCAAGTGCTCAATTTTCATTAAATTCTGGTAGTTTGTACATTTTAAAATTTAAAGAAACACAGTGAGATTTTAAAAAAAAACCCTCCACAAATAACATAAAATATACTAGTAGCAATCTACCAGGTTTAATTCCTTGGCTATGCAGCTGGTAAATTTTTTTTGGTTTGGAATGCCCATGCTTGGAAGTGCCACTAGAGGGTATGGGAATCACTGCTACTGAGGAGCATCCTGACTCCTTTAGATATACCGATTTTAGAGGTCTTTTCCAGCCTAAATGATTCTATGATTTGAGCTGAAAGCAAGAAGGAATGGCTCAAAAGGGAGTCTGGAAATGTTTAAATCCGGGGCTACTGCATGTGCTTGCAGGACTTAGAGTGGAGTTCATGCTAAATTTGGCATTTTGGGGAGTTTTTACTGTACTTGGGAAGGTTTTAATATTTTGGCTGGATAGAAAGTGATGGGATATAATGTAATATAATGGAATATGGGACAGTTGTGGGCTATGAACCTGCTGTCTTGCTCAGGTCTGTTTTGGTGCTTGGGAGTCCCGGAGCAGACTAAGCCCACCTTGCTTTGTCCCCAACCAGATTAGAATATTTCAACAGCAAATACCTGCAGAAGATCCTGCTCAGGGAATATGACCAGCCCAAGTCCAGCATTGTGCTGCTCTACGAGAAGCTGGAGAGGAAACACGCCATCGAGCTGGCAGAGGCTGGGCAGCTGGGCCATGGGCCTGCCCACCCCTCCCTGCTGTGAGTAAACCCTCTTAGACCTCCTAAATCTCTTCAAGGCCAGTGGGTGGGTGTTACAAATGAAGGGGTGGATGGGCATCTGCTGACACTGACGACACGGAGGCTCACCTGAGTTATGTGGAAAAGGCTCTTGCCCAATTTTTGAGGGGTTTGCACCGTGAAGTGTCCTGGAGGAACCACCAGTGAGACAGCAGGGATGAGTGTTTGAGTGCCAGAATGGGCACTTCAATCCTCACTGATGGTTCTGCTCTGCCAGAGCTCTTTTATCCACCAAGGAGCACACGGACAACACAGCTCTGATGCAAATACCAAATTCCCCCTCTGCAAGGATGGTCTAGTTGGCTGTGGTGGGATCCTAAAGGGCTGCTGGGGGTACTGGGATTTGGGGGTGCACTGGTTGTGTCCTCCCTAAAATAAGAGGTCCTGCTTTTCTTTGCAGCAGCAACGACAGGACTGTCAGAAGAGACCAAAAACTGGAGGATACTCAGAATCCTGATGTCCTGGATAATATGCAGGAAATTTTGGCGAGGAACCTGTACCGGATCAGGAGAACGGTATAACTTTTGCCTCCATCTGTGTTTTAACTGTCCAACAGCACAAGTTACCTCAGTTATCTGAGCAGCCTGAGCAGATGTTATGAATATTTCCATAATTACCCATGATGTCTCTTTGTGAGCAGAGAATAGTTGGCTGTGTGGAGCCAGATCCAGTTTCCAAGTCAGTGGCACATTTCTGTTTGCACATGACAGCTTTTGAAAGGTTCACCCAGTCAGCCTATAATTTCCCGGAGTATTTTCGGCATCAGTACCCGGCAGCAGAAAGGAGAAAGGAGGAGCACATGGAACTTGAGGCACATCCAGCAGCAGCTCCTGGTTACTGACAGGGCAGAGCAGGGGTGGGTTATCCTCACATTGCACTTTTTCCTGTGGAAGAGGATACAGTGAGTGAGCTGTGAGTGAGAATTGATGTGCAGAGGTTTTGCCATGGAACTGGTACAGCTGGTTAAAGAGCACAAACCTCTCTTGCTGTTTACAGAACCACTCAGGGATCATGTCTGGGGTTTTACACAGCACCAGGGCTGTGCATGGTAATTGCTGTTCACATGGAGCCTTATCCTTAAAATCCACCTAAGCCTTTGTTTTATGGATTACATGCAGAATGTGGAGCCCTTGGGGATGGGGCTGTTCGGGCACTCAGCACAGGGGGATCAGCCACCCCCTCCTGTCCCTCTGCTGAGCCAAGGGAAGCAAGGAAATAAAGCTGGGAGGAAACCTCTAGACACGGGGAAGGGGATGAGGATAAAGGCACAGCTCCTATTTGCTCTTACTCCTGCCCAAATCCAGCCTCACCCCTCGTAGTGACAAAGTTATCCCAAATCCCACTGATTTCAGTGGGAGATTTCACTTTGGGATTTATGGTTCCTGTTGTTTGCATGATCTATACAGGAAGGTGGGGCTGATAAAAGATGTTGTGGGGCTGGGGCTGAAGGTGCCTCCAGCAGAGTCGTTGCACTCATTCCATGTGTTACCTGGACTATTAGAGCTGTATCTCAGTCCTGTCATTCAGTGATTTCTTGGGTGATCTCACCTAAAAAAAGCAGAGTTTGGAGCCCCATCTCCCCTCTGTGGCTTTCCCTGCCTCCCCGCCTCTCATAGATCAGCTTATCCCCATAAATAGGCGGGATGGTTCCAGGGTGGAGGCAGTGAAGTGAGGACTGGAATGGTCCCACATCCAGCTCACCTCTGGTGTCTCCTGCAGGGCCCGGCGTACAACAGGCACACCCTGCCCGGCGAGTCCGAGCCCTCGGAACATGCCAAGGAGATCCTGATCCTCCGGCACAAGAGCCTCCTCGTGGAAGTGAGCGGGAGCGACGCGGGCAGCTCCAGGAAGGAGGTAAGAGGGAGCAGGAATAAGCAGGGATCATGCCCAGGCTGCTTTCCCTGGGCAGGTGTAACTGCAGCCTGTTTATTGCTGAGGGTATTTCCTTTAAAAGACAAATCCTGGTACCTTAAATTAAAAAATAAAGGGCATCTCAATCCCAAAACGCATTCCAGTGAGTAGGAAATACTGAGGCAGAAGAACCCAACCCAGCTCCTGCCAAACCAAGGAGCCATCCTGAGCACAGCCCCATCCACTGCCTTGTGAACACAGCCTTCCATGCTAGGAAGGTTATTTGCTGAGCAAATGTTCTTAATTAGGCTTCACTCTGTGCATGCCAAGGTCTGTTTTTCCCATGTTTTCTGAGCGATTTCATCAAAGACAGGAATTTGGTTCCTCCATTGTCAGTGGTCCAGATGGACTGTAAATATTTGAAACTGTTTGGTGGCTCCCCACCCCCAAACTCTTTTGAAAGGACTGCAGCATTTTTGAGAGCTTTCTTATTTATTCTGGAGGTGGGGGTTTTGTTTTTAAAAGCAGCTACAGTTCTGGGCAGAAAACAGAGGGAAGTTTTGCTCACTGGATTCCTGGGAGAACCAAAACTTTTTCCAATTTACTGCTGGCACAGTTGGTTCATGTTCTGAATCAGAAGAGAAATAAGGTGAATACAATGTCTGGGCTGAAGGCTTTTCCTGACTTCTTTGGAAGTCAGTGAGAGAAGCTGGGCCAGTTTCCTCATGGAAAGACAAAATAGTCCAGGGATGGTGCATGAGGAGCAGGTTTGGCCTTTTCAGTTCCTCCCATGCTCTGTAACTCCTGTTTTAGAGGAAAAGCATTTAATCCCTGCTAGATTCTGCTCCCAAACTTCCAGGTCAGCAGCATTGTAGAATCATGGAATATTCTCAGTTAGAAGGGACCCACAGGGATCATCCAAGTCCAACTCCTGGCCCTTCACAGGACAGCCCCAAGAATCCCACCATGTACCTGAGAGTGTTGTCCAAACACTCCTTGAACCTTGTTGGGCTTGGTGCTTGCAGTAATTGCTGAGCCTGTCCCTAAATTTCACCCACTTCTCCAAATTTAAGTTCTGATGGCTGGAGCACTGTCCAAGTGGGAACTGTGATCTCTAACCTGGGCAGCAAGATTCCATCATTAAGGAGGACAAAATTACCTTTGAAAAAGAAACAGATTACTTTTCTTCAGATAGTAATTTTCCACAACAGCACAAGAACTTGGGGCTGTCATGGGCTTTCTTCCACTCCATTTTCCTTGTGGAAATGCCAGTCATGGAGGAGCCCACCGAGAACAGCAGCAACACACCAAAAGCTGCTGCTTCGCAGCCCTTCATTCACAGAAAGGTGCTCCAGCTCTTGCAAACAACTTAAAAGCTTTAATTTGATCATTTACATGCTGATTGGTACTTACAATTCAAAATAGATAGGCAAGAACATGGCATGTTCCTGTAGAACATTTGGTATAATTAAACTTCAAAAGAGCAACATCAAACTCGGGCTGATTTTCAGCACGACGTTCCTGCTTTAAGGATATTTGATTGTTAACCCTTGGGCTCCTGCTTTCCCCTTCACTGCTGCATCTGATGGCAAATTTAGGAGCTTTGGGAAGGCTGTTTCTTCTGTTCCTTTGCATTCTGACAGCTGGGCTCTAGGGGAAGAGAATAATTTTGGGGAATGGTAAAGTCAGTAGAACTCACTGTCCCTGACTCGTGGATGGTGTTTGATGCCCTGTGAGGGTGGAAAATGCCCTGTGGGTCATGGAAAATGCCAGTTTGATTGAAAGGGACCTTAAGGACCATCCAGTCCCAATCCCTTGCCATGGTTAGGGACACCTTCCACTAGACCAGGTTGCTCCAAGCCCTGCCCAACCTGGCTTTGAAGAGAGAGATACTAAATGATGGGAGCTGGTCCCAGTGACACCTGCAAGGGTGACTCTAAGCCAACAACCATCCAGCTGTGCCCCAAATAAGCCAGGCCTATTTTGTGACATCAGCAGCTTATCTGGTAATTTTTAGGAATATCTGCATTGCTTTACTGTGAATAGAAATAAGGCAATGCCCCAAAGCGATGGGAAAATGTTCTAAGAGAGCCCTGGAATATTAACATGGTATTAATTTTATATGTATAATATTATATAATATTAAGGAGGGTGGGTGAACACTGCTGCTTCCTGCTGTAGGAGGACAGATTGCAGAATTTATCACCAGAAAGAAGGAACACTACTAAAAAGTAGATTTTAGCCCATTATGAGCAGCTCCATACTTAAAATTTTTGGGCAAAAAAACAGCTACTGATATTTAGTTTCATGCCAAGTTGACAAGAAAATGACATTTTCCTGATTAAAGAAAGAGATGAATGAAAAGTGAAGGTAGCTAGTGTTTGAGATTTATCTGATTGTCAGATATTTCATCTTTTGTAATCCCAAAGGGGAAGGGTTTGGCCTTCCCGGTTTTGAGTCAGCAAGAACAAACTGGATGCTGTCACTCCACACGTGTTTCTATGCTGCATCTCACCACGAGATGGAAGCATTACAACTGTGTTTGCACATCCAGCTGGAAAGGCAGGGATGGGGAAGGAACTTCCAGCAAAGGACCACTGAAACCCCTCTGGGGCTGGTGAAACTCCTGCAGTTCTGTTGCCAGGCTGTTGGAAAAAGCTTTGGTGATGCATTCAGTCGGTTAAGTGTTGGCAGCTGAGGGAATAATTAAAGAATCCCTTTGGTTCAGTAGAAACCCCGTTTTTTCTGCTTGCTGAGTGTCTACATATATATTTTTCTTTCTTAATGAAGCTGGTTAGTGCTTTGCTATTAAAGATGAAGGTGTTGTAGCTTGGATTCGTCTCAGTCACCACAAAGTAAGGGGTAGGTGGAACAGCTTCCTTCTGTAGGTCTGTGGCTTCACCGGGCTGGGGAGGAGTCAAATCCCTCTTGGCTGATGGACAGTCCACCTCCTTCCACAGGAGAAACCAGTGCCCAGGCCAGGATGAACACTAGGCTTCAGCCAGGATGGACTGGCATTAGAACTGGATGATCTTTAATGTCCTTTCCAACCCAAAGCATTCTGTGACTATGAGTCACCTCTCCTGGGTGGCTTTAGGGGTCTCCTGCACTTTAGGTGTCTACCTGGGCTTTGGCAGTAATGAGAGGGGGTTCTTAGGCTGCATTTGGAGCCCCTGCCAAGGAAAGGTTGGAGAACAAACCGGGAAAAAGCCAAGAGAAGCAGCAAGAAAAGCACAGTCCTCATCCCCCTGGAGCCAGCGGCGCAGGTTAAATGATTTACACCAGGCAGAAAAACCTTGGCAGGAGTTCGGGGTGACTTCAGTGCTGAAGTGTAGCCCAGAGGATTAACTCCAAAACTATCTATTTCCAGCAAAAAGTTCGCCTTCCTCCGCCTCAGGACAAAATTCCTGCCGAAGGCTGCTGCTTCTTGGAGCCGCGCATCCCGCTGGCTCCCAGTGTCGCCCGCATTTGGGGCTCGCCGTATTTTAGGCAGGGCTCCAGCACAGCCTAGGCTGGCAGGGCGGGGTCCGAGACCCGGGCTAGCCTTTATTTAGCGCTGAGCACCGGCAAATCCTTGCACCTGTAGCCAGGCAACTTCGGCCTCTTTTCTTCTGCCAAAACACGGGTGCGCTCCCCCAGAAGGAGCCGATTTGGAGCTGCCTGTGAGCCATGTGCGTAAATGACACATCGCCTTCGGTAATTATGCCCGAGCCCTTTCATGGAGCAGGCTCCGAGAATGTTAAATGCCCCTGGGAATGGCTTTCCAGGGAGCCGGGAAGGCATTGTTATTAAAATGGTCAATAAAAGGGAGAACAAGGGCTGGAGGGCAGCGGTCCTAGTTAGGGGAGGGAGGAGAACTAACCGAAACAAAACAGCGAACCAGGCTGGGAGGTGTCCAGAGTTATTTTGGCAGTCTGGGCTGCTGAACCGAGTTGCCAAATCACAGCTGCGTGAGAGGCTTATTCCCAGTTTACGGCGGCACCGAACAATCCAGGCGGCATTGTGCTACCTGATTTGGATTTCTATTTGTTTTGTCCTGGAGGGTGGAGATTAGCGCTGGAGTGAAAGGACAGGGAGCTCGTTAGTGCAGCTCGTTACCTGCCTCCTTGGCCTGCAGCCAAGGTGGGGAACAGCCAAGGTGAGAAACAGCCACATCCTGGGGACAGCTTTGCTTTCCCTGCCCCATCCTCCCAGCTCCGGGGCTGCTCCTTCCCATCCTCCCTGCCAAACCACTCCTGGAGAGCCCAGACCTCTTCCACCAACTCAGAACAAATCAGTGTCTGTAAATGTCTCCTGCCATCCATTCGGTCTGTTTTTAGCAATACTTTTTTTTTCATGGCAAAAGTTAAACAAATGGGAGTGGAATCCTCAGGGATTGCAAATGCTTGTTTATGATGCCGGAGTGTGGTTCCCAGACTTGTAGCCATCTCCATAAATGCACTAAAGTCCTTCTCTCCCTCAGTCCCAGAAGGACGATTCCTGCTCAGCACAAGGTGATCCCACCCCCCAGCCCAAGCTCTGCCGCTCCTTCACCGGTAAGTTGGGGGGGTCTGGGGGTGATTCCCTGCTCTCCCTGCCCCCTCCTCCATTTGGGATGACCCAACAGGTTCAGGGAGGATGTGGGGACAAACTGGGGCTCCATAGATGAGCACCATGAATGAGAAAGAAGAGCCTTCCCAGCCCTGGGGCCCCTTCTCAGCCCAACCCGAGATCAGTGGGAATAGTTTGGGTGGGAAAGGATATTTCAAGGCCATCTAGTCCAACCCCTCTGCCATGAACAGGGACATCTCCCACTAGATCAGGTTGCCTCATCCAGCTGTTTTAATCCACAGCTTACTATGAATATTTAAATGATGTTCTTTCTGAAGAAAAACATGAGCATAAGCAGAGCAAAGTGATCAAAAACAGTGTTTCTGGGTAGGCTTTTTTTCACCCTGGGGGAAAATGTGAGCACCATGGTTCCCTGCCACACCCTGGTGACAGGACTGAAGGAGACTGTAACCCTTCCAGGGTGGTTGTATGTACATCCCCTCCTCTCCCCACCAATCACTTAATGTGGCAACGTGACATTCCAGGTGCTCCTGCACCTTCCAAAGTTGTTCTAAGGTGGTCGCTGATGGGAATTTTTGTTCTGTAAAGTTGCAGGTGGGGACTGACAAAGAATGGTGATATTGATCCAGATATGTGATGTATTTCAAAGTATAAACCAGGGGTTAAATTGTCTTTTTTGGAGGGTTTCCTTCCACTGAAACACTGATCTTTGGTTTTATAACTGAGAAGTGATCCTTGGGGTGGAACAGCTCATCCCCAGTGAGCACATGGCCACCTTAGCAGCTCCTGGGCTTTCTTCATTCCTGTTGACTCACAAAGATCAACGTTTCTCATCCAAGTTGCTGGTTTTTTTTCTTCCCACAGTGGGAAACACGGAAAAGGTCCGGGAAGTGAAGGAGAACCGGTCGAAGTCTGTGTGTGTCATCCCCCCCCCCCAGCCTGGAGAGACCTGGGGGGAGGGGAAAGACCTGAGGAAAGGGCTGAGTCTGGAAATATACAGGCACCAGTGATGTTCTGTCTTCCCATGAGGGTCTGACTCTTCCTTGGGCGCCTGCTCTATGTGTAGATAATGTAAATAAGATGCATATTGGAAAGGACAGCATGGACAGGGTGGAATATCCGGAGTGGTTTGCACGGAAACTTGGTCTTGTTGCCCAACACTGGATGTTTCCCTGGGAAAAGATGCCGAGCTGAGCATTAGCAATGCAAGGGAGTGGCTGAGAGAGAATTTCTAAGGAATTTCTAGGAAAAATGAGCCTGTTCAGACTGGGATAACTGCTGAAACTGCCTAAAACTGCAAGGAAGGTGTTCTAATGAGGTGGGATATCAAATCTTCTCATTAGGTGGCAGGGATAGGCTAAACAGCAGGGAGAATTTAGGTCATAGCTTGGGAAAAACTTGGTAATCTCAAAGAAGGTTTTATTAGGGGGTGGAGGAAAGAGAGCAGAAACAGCAAAAGATCTCCTCTGCTCCTCGGGAACTGATGGATCCTGGCTATGAACATTCATCATGTGAAGTCCAAAGGAAAATGACAATTAAATAAGGTGTTATGTCTTACCAGAGGGCCTGTCCCACATCTAGACACAGTTCTTCGGATGAAAACTTAGCACAGCTGCATTAAAAGGGAGAAATGTATTCTTGCTGATCTTTAAAAATTTATGTAAGAGGGGTTCACCTCAAAATGTAAAGCGAGGGAGCTCCAAATCCAGTGGTGATAGCAGGAGATGAGTGTGTCAGCCCTTAAATAGATGGGTTGGTTGGTTGCAGCAAGGCTGTGAAGATACTCTTAGATGATCTTTGCTGCCACAGCTGGGATCTGTAAGGTCAGAGGGGGTTTGAAAGTGTCTTCTTAAAAGGTGCAGCAGAGAGGGTCCCAAAACCTGCCTGCTCTGGAGCACTTCTGCCAGGAGAGGTGTGACCCCTCTGCACAGCACACACAGGTAGCTCCAGGGACAGGACCTGAGGAAGACAGAAATCCCCATGTTTGGGTACTTTTCTTTGAAATTCCGAGTAAGTTCAAGCCTTTGAATTCCTGTCCTCAGCTGAACCCAACAGGGCAAGTTTTAGCTTTGCATCAACATTTTTCTTTCTCTTCCCCTTCCCCTCTGCATGGAAGGATCCAAGAGCATTTAATCTGAAACATATTTTAATTTGAAACAAAATGAACTGTAGGAATTCACATATTTGCCTCCGTGATATTTTTGAGCTTCCAGAGCAACCTCCTGTGTGCGGAAATGCTCCATGAGGAGACCACTGTCTGGTATGCCCGGGCTTTCGTTTTAAATTAGACACACAAAATTGTGTGTATTTGCTTTGCAAGAGCAGAGGTCTCACTGTCACCCCAACAAGCTCCTTTAGTGTCCTGCCATAAACCGAGGGAGTTCCTGTTGACTTGAAGGCCACTCCTCACTGCCCCATCACTGGAAATTCACCTCATTGTAAAGGAAAATTGGCCCTTTTAGGCTTATATTGTATTTCATGTGTGTATATACATAGATGTACATATTTATAGATTGTAGTATAAGTTCATTGTCATCTTCAGGTACTTTATTAAAATTTGGGTTTGTTTCCCAGTTTAATCCATTTGGAACAGGAACCATGTGAATTTGGCTGTGCTTTGTCTAGAAAACTGCCCTTCTTCAGTATGTTGTAATATACGATACATATGACACAATATATAACATATTTGAATATATTGAGATGTACTATGGTTTTATTTCAATTAAATGTGTTGTGTTATGAGCTCATCTCAGAGTTATTACCTCCTTGTACCCCCAACATGCTCATGATGGTGTCACTGGGGGCTGGTGACACGTTCAGCTCTGCCTCGTTCAACCCTTGGCCAGTGATCACAAGGTGAGGAAGGAGGAAAGAGATTGTGAGGGGGGAGGAAGATGGGCTGTTCATTAGCAAAAGAAACAAAATACTGAGTCTGAAGGTCCTCAGATCTCTGGGGCTGAAATGTCCTTGTTCACCTGCAGTTCCATGTCCTCAGTGTTCAAAGTTTCTCCTTAAATTCTGCGCAGGAAATACCTAGAGAAGGATTTACTAAGGTGGGTTTGTTTTTATTCTGTAGGTTGAGAGCTGAAAGGAAAATAAATCAAGTTGCTTGTCCAGGAATCTTCAGGCAAGGACAGAAACTGTGAATCCCATGGCTAATTCTTGCTTGGTGGTTTTTTTGGTTGTTTCATTTTGGTTTTGTGTTTTTGCATCTCAGCTGTCTTGTTTTTGTCCGAAATACCTGGATGTCTGAACCACCTTTGTCTGGTAAAGCATCCATCGTAATTCTGGGCATCAGGTACTTAAATAATGAGCTTTACCCAACTGAGTTTCCCATCATGTGAAATCAGTTTTCTGCAATATCATTATGGGCTAGTGGCTGTTTTGGAATTTTGTAATACTGTTGTAGACAACAGTGGGAAAAAGGAGGATGCTGCCAGAAAATGGAACTGAAATTTTATCTGATGGAAAAAAAGGAAAAAAAATGCCTTGCATTTTTTCAGAATTATACATTTTCATCTCACTTCAGCACAACAGGAGACATTTTGATGGCAGGATCTCCCAGGTTCTGGCAATTCTAGATGTTGTGACTCGTGGCTGTGGAAGTTGCTTCATCCAGCCCCAAATTCCCATGCACTGGCTGGATCCTGCACAGATCCCAGCCCACCATTCCCTTCCAGCCCCACTTTGCAGTACTAGGTCCATAAATACCCCTCAGCTGCATTAACCATTTGCTTGATCTGCAAAGACAATATTCCCTGCAGCACATACTTTCCCAGTGAGTCACTCTGCCCCAAATTTAACCTTCTGGATACTCTGAATTTTTTCTGAAAATTTCTTTACAAAATATAAAAGCCCAGCTAAAGCTTTCATGAAGCATTTTCCAGCTGCTTAGTGGCCAAGCCCTCTGACTAGTTTGTATTTCAGCCCAGAATACCTTTGATAATCTTTGCCAGTATCCAGTGTTGGTGGTCTTAAAATTCTACAACCGAGTGGAAAACTGTTAAATGCTCAGGCTTCAGAGCGTGCCTAATTAATTCTTTCCAGGGTTTTAGTGCTTTAAAAAGTGTTGAAAACATGGATTCAGTGTATCATTGAATATTACATGGTTCTGTGGAAATAAATTGCATCAGTTTGATTCCTTCAGGAGTTCAGGGAGTTATTGCTCTGTGCTTACTCTGGAAGTTTACAGGAGTCTTTGTAAAGTTCGGGTTAAAATAGGCTGAAGTTGTTACTGATGGCAAAGTGAGAGCCCAAAAACTCCAGGCACACAGATCAAGCAGCCCCTTCAAAAATCGGGCAAAATCTTCTTTGCACTGACAATTCCAAAAGGCATTTCAGCACATGGACTCGTTTTAATGTTTGTATTTTGAGCAGCAAATCACTCTTGTGTTTATTTAATTTCACAATTGCTTAAGGAGATTATAATGGCTTAATCCTGGAAAGGCCCAGCAGTGCTTAAGAAGCAGGTGAGGCAAATTTGAGCTTTTTTTCTCTCCTGACATCAAGTCCTGGAGGGGATTCAACCTCCCAGGAAACATTAAGGATCTTTCAACATCCAGGCTTATGTGCTTCTTCCCAGAGACGTGGAGACGGGAGACATGGAAAAGGAGCATGGGATGGAGATGAACTGGAGATTGTAATTTTAATGCAGAATTAAAGGGGCAACTATCAACATGAGTATCTGTTCCTCTCCCTTCCAGCATAGGTCAGACTGGGGGATTGCTCTTTGTGACCACCTGGGGATTTTGGTGGCTTTTCCAAGGCAAGGTTGGAAGTGCTTGGGTAGCACTTGTTGTGGTCTGGTTGGCTTTGCTGTCTTTGGTTTCTCCTTGTTCTGAGGTTTGTGGAGACAACAGTAAAGGAAGGGACTCATGAGAGATGTTCACCTCACCTACCTACGGAAACGCTGCGTGGAACATTCTTCCGACTGTGATAGATCATGGAATGATGGAATAATTTAGGTTGGAAAAGACCTCTAAGATTGAGCCCAACTCTTCCCCCAGCACTGCCAAGGCCACCACTAACCCACGTCCCCAAGTGCCACATCCACGTGGCTGTTAAATCCCTCCAGGGATGGCGATTTCACCAGTGCTCTGAACAGCCTATTCCAGGGTTTGACCACCCATGATCATCAGGCCAAGCTCCAATGCAGAAAGGTCTGCAGATCTCCAAAGGGACTTGGGGGAGTCTCCACAAGCAGCCCTGAAACCTCATCTGTTCATCAAATTCCAAGAAATTTCTGCTTTCAGCAGGTAAAAGTGAAAATATATTGCTCTGTCTACATAAAATGTAAATTTTCCTGTGAGCATGGATCAAACCATGAGAGGTAATGACAACACAGACTGTGCTGATGGAGCCTTTGATCAGTCAAAAGGTAAAACACTGATTCTGTGAAAAATCTGAGCTGACTTGCCCCAGCTTCTTGCTAGAACATGTTTGTTTTGGAGATTCACAATTTCAGTTTAAAGAAGTGGGAAAAAAATCATCAGGATCAATTAGGAAATAATAAAATGCTCAGAGATACAACTTTGTCTTCCTTCCACCTAAGTCTTAGGACTGTCCTTAGTGGCACCAGAGTTTGATCTCTGTGGATCAGAGGATGCTGAAGGCATGTCCCTGCTGGCACCACAGGAGGTAAGGGAGGAAAGGGTGGGTTGTTTTCCTTGGGAATTAAAGGGTTTGCACGGATCATGGTGGTAGTCAGTTAATACACCTCCCTACCTTTGGCATAGCGTTCCAGAGATCCCAACACAGGCTGCAAAGGACAGCCAACATCATTACCACTTTCTACAGGCTGTGGGAGAGACAACATGGTCTCATTGTCCATCGTGTCCAGGAATTTTTCGGATACTGAAGGTGCTTGGAGCTGTGCCAGGGAATCATGGAATCATCACAGAATGGTCTGGGTTGGGAGGGACCTTAAAGATCATCCAGTTCCAACCCCCTGCTGTGGGCAGGGACACCTTCCACTGTCTCAGGTTGCTCAGAGCTCCATCCAACCTGTCCTTGAAAAGAAACACCTGTCAGGAGTTCATTGCACGGAGAGACATTTCGACCTCGTGAACTCAATTCCTCTTCCACAGCCCAGGAATTTGGAAGATGTTTGACTGGGCACAAGGCAGCCCGTGACGAGCCAAGGCTGGGCATCAGCAATGCTCTGCCTCAGCCATGCAGGGGTTTCTCTGCCAGTGGGACCCAGAATTGCTGAGGACACCTTCCAAATGGCAAACAGCACTAACTGGGAATGTGCATAAGCATAAATACAGCAATGCCAAACACAGCTGACTTAAAACACACCCAGAAATGTGGAAGTGTGCATTAATCCTTTTTTTTTTAATATAATTTTAATACACAAGTGCCCACTTTGCATTTTAATTTCATGCAGTTGCAGGGTGATCTACAAAAATGCAAAGCCTTGTCTTCACTGAGCTCCTTCAAGCGTTGCCAAAGCTCCCCAGTCAGTCATGTCCAGCTTTGAGGTGGAGATCACAGGGATTCTCCTTGTCACTTCAGACAAGTTTAGCCAGAACTCCATGTTATTTAAATGGAACGGATGGAAATTACACTAATTGATGATTCAGGTGATAGATACGTTGTGATTTGTATTTCATTGACCCTTTTATGCTCAATGCAAGGAGCTCATCTCATTGCAGTTGTGAAATAGTGGATAACTGAGATGCGGATGTTACGGAAAAAGAATAGATATATTGGGATAAGTTGGGCTGGGAGAGGGTTAATATGTGTAGGAATGGGATGAGTGGAAGAGAGTTGACTGCAAGCACCTGCATGGGAACCTGTTGCAGGATCTGGGAGTGCTTCCAGTGGAGGTGACAGCACAACAGGGAAGGGTGAGTTAAGTGGCCGTGGAGGGGCAGTGTGTGTTTATTTCTGCAGAATCACAGGACTGTGGCTGAGTTTTGACCTGTCCCACCTTTCCTTTCTCCCTGTGTCAGTTGGGGGACTTCTCTGGGCAGGGATCTCACTCCTGGATCCTATGGGATGCCTTGTGCTCACGTTCAGGTTGAACGAACAGCAGCTCTGCCCCTGTGACACTGAGGAAGAGAGGTCTGATGTGCTGTTTAACAGCTATCTCTGCAACATTTAAATTAAAAAAAATGCAGAGGATAGAAGAAATTATTATAATTTGTCTGTTGTGCCTATGGAAGAAGGTTGAGTATATCCATCAGTCCATATGCCACAACAGTTGGCTACAAGTGTAGTCAAAATTACACCCAACCCTCTCCAGGTTCCGTAACCAATGTGCAGTTGCTTTAAGATATCCATATGATCACAGGTAACTTTAAATATTAAATTTATTTGGAAATTAATTTGGCAATACAAATTCCCATGGGATAGGGAAGTCAACACCTTCATCCCTCCCCCTGTTTAGAACAGGTCGTGACGTATGCTAAGGTTAGAAAATCAGAACTTGATTTTCATTGTCATTTGAATTTCCTCCCCCAGCCTCCTGGCATGTCACAGGAATATAGTTATTGCCCTACAAAAATTATAATTTTCCTGGTCTGGCATCCCATTCCTGGCAGTGATCTACAGCAGATGCTCCAGCAGGAGCCAAAAACGTTAGGAACCAAATGGTAATGAAATTTCACTCAGGAATGTCCTCGTCCCCAGGAGACACTTCTCCCACCGCAGGCTGGGGTGGTGGCAGAGGAATGATTGCTGTACAGGCCACTCTTCCATGGCAGGAGAGAGAACATCATCCTACAGCTGCACAGCGAGACACCCCAGGTGTGTTGGTGTGTCCACACAGTTGGTGTAGCTCAAGATGGACCTGCCTGGTGTAGAGGTGTTTGTATTGGTTGATTGCATCTCCTCCAAGAGGACCAGGATATTTAAGATGTCACCAGTATTTCAAGGTTATTCTTGGATCTCTGGGGTTGCTCTGTGTGAAAGCCGCGTTTTGTTCGGAGGAAGAAGGAGAAGCACGTTCCGGAAGTGCCACTTCTACTGCGCTTGTGAGGACACAGCTGGAGGTGTCTCACAGCAAAGGCTGAGGACACTGAGGGCTCCGGGGTGTGGTGAAGATATTTTAATTCATCTCTGCTCACACCAGGCTCATCTTCTGTTAATCTGTGCAGAAAGGCAGTTAAAAACTCCCTGGTGTCCTGGGAGTTGTGCACCGTGACTGAGGGCTCCCTGCTCCTCTCCTCTGACACGAGCAGCCATGTGTTCACTTGGAACCCTTCCTGCTCTGCCTCCAGAGTGATTTGTCATGATCCTTAATGCCACAGCTGTTTGGTTCCACCAGGTCATCTGCTTTTCTTAGTCTTGTTCCACCACCCCCTGAAACTCACACCAGCCAGGAGATCATCCCCCACGGCCAAAAATAGCACTTCTCTCGCCCCTCTCTTCCAACCACCCAGGAAAAATCAGGGTTTTTCTTCTTTTCCGATTCCCCCTTCGCTTGTGGTGCCCCATGAAGGCTGGCATAGCTGCCCTGGCAGCCGGGATCCTCGGCGGCACCGGCGTCCTGCTCTTCCTCATCGCCTTTGGGACGGATTATTGGCTCCTGGCTACGGAGACCTGCGGCGTCTTCCAGCATGAGAACAGCACCCTGAGCACCGGGGAGGTGAGCTCTGAAATCTTGTCTCACTCTGGAAACACTTAACTTCTGTAAATAGTTTAAAATTTTTACGTCTCCGACAATGTTTTTTGCTCAAAGTGACCTGTTAATGGAAAATGTCAGCCTGAGCCAAAACTTTCAGTTTTTAAAAATGCAAACTGGCTTTTCCATAGCATTCAGCATTTTGACTGAAGTAAAGTGTGTCTAGGAAACATTAAGACAGCACCTCTGTAATCTGGCAGATATGAACATTAGAGAATGAAAGGCAAAAATGTAAGAGCTTTAGTTGTTGACAGCATTTCCCTCTAAAGACAAAAGATATCTGCTGATATTTGCCATTAAAAGATTTCTCCCTCTGTAGTTTCTTCATTTAAAACTAGTTCATATTTAAAAGTGTGGGGCTTGGCAATCACTTACGACTGAAGTGATACAACTGCAGCATAGACAGAAAACAAAAGTGAACATCAAATGCAGAGCAGTGTAGACAAGATCCTGCCCATCTAATAAGAGGAGATCTGTATGTCTTCAAATTAATGTTTATTGAGGATTTTAGTTGGTGGGAGATGTAATTTCTGAAGGACAGTTTGGTGTTTTGGTGCCAAGGACTGGTGTCACTCGTTTACAGATCCTTTCTAAAGGTGGATTTTTGCTGCACTTGCTGTTGTCTGACTCCTCAATGAAATAACAACCAGCTCAGTTTCTTGAGCCACCCACTCCTCCAAAATGTTTTTGTGCTGATCAATGTGTGGCTTCAGTTACAAAATGACAGGAAGATCCTTGTTGTGTGCAGACTTTTTGTTACTTCAAAGTTCAATCCAATTAGTTTTGATTTTTTTTCCCTGGTGTGGTGACTCACCCTGGGTGAGCATCATGATGCCAGCAAGAAATATTTTCCTTTCATTTCAGAATCCCAAAATCAAATGTGGGGCATTGTTTGCTTGAGTCATGGTTCCAAATGACTTTCTCTGTTGAGGAAAAAAAAAACAAAACACATTATGATGGAAAAACTGCCTAAAGAAGTGAAACAGGGATGGGGTCTTTACTATTTGAAGCAGCACAGTAAAGCCCTGGAGATGGCAGAGGGTTGTGGACAGAGAAGTGCTGCTGGTTTTGAGCACTTGGAAGTGCCAACGTTAATTGTTTCCCATTTCTGTTGTCCTTTAAAGTGGAGAGAGCAGAGATGGTTCACTGCACGCCATGAATAAGCATCTCAAACATTTCAGATACACTCTTGGCCAAATGTTGCTGTGCCTGTCACGGAGGCAGAGCCACTTCAAAGGCACCAGGCAGAAATAGGAGCTGCTCTTACTCTTCCTTCTGAGCTATTTTATTTCTATTTCAGACACCGTTTCTATTATTTCTATTTTTATTCCTGTGTTTTTACCTTCTCTGTCCTTTCTTAAACTGTCAAATGCTGTTCCTTACAGATAAGGATGGGCTGAGTGTCTGGCAAACAGTGAAATTGCTGTGGATGCACCAAGTCAGCAGCCACTCAGCTGAGGGGGTTTCAGGGCTGAATGTTACCGTTGTCACAGTCAGTGTTTTATCCTGAAAGGAAAAGAAGAATCAGGTCAGAGCTCTGGAATCCGTCATAATGTATAAAAACATTGAGGTGAGGGAAGTATAAGGTCTCCAGGGAGACCTCAGAGCTCCCTGTGGTGCCTAAAGGGGCTCCAGGAGAGCTGGAGTGGGACTTCGGACAAGGGATGGAAGGACAGGACAAGGAGGAATGGCTTCCTGCTCTCAGAGGGCAGAGTTAGATGAATATTGGGAAGGAATTGTTCAGTGTGAGGGTGGGGAGGCCCTGGCACAGGTCGCCCAGAGAAGCTGTGGCTACTCCATCCCTGGAAGTGTCCAAGGTCAGGTTGGACAGAGTTTGGAGCAACCTGGGATAGTGGAAGGTGTCCCTGCCCATGGAATGAGTTGGCCCTTAAGGTCCCTTCCAAACCAAATCGTTCCATGATATGGTAAGTTTTTTCCAGCACCTTCCTGTTGAGTCCCATCTCCTGTCTCTAGTTCACAGGTCCCATTCCCATGTGGACATTCCCCTCCCTCCACAAAACATAGTTCTGTTGCAGTCACATCTCCTTCACCAGACTGTGTGTGATAAAGATAAAATTGATTTTGGCTATAGTTTTAATAAGTTTTTGGATAAACTTTGCAGTATCCTCCCTTTGACTAAACTTTTCAGTATCCTCCCTTCTGGAAGGATGGAAACCTTGTGCTCACAGGTCTGGTTTGGGGGTTGAAGGAAGGGGTTTAAGAAGTAGAACACACCCAGATGCTCAGCTCCCTGCCATACTCATCCAGCTCTGGCCATCAGTGGTTAAGGATATTAAAGAAGAAGCTGGTTTGTGCAGGTCTGGATTTTGGACAATTTGTTATCAGAACATTTTGGAGCTGTGATACAGAAAGTCAAGAACAGCAGCTGCCTCCTTGTTCCCCCAAACCAACTCAAACAAAAAATGAAAGCTCCATCAGAAAATGAAAGCAAAAAAATACACACTCTGTACCCTGATATTCCCTGGATCAGCTGGACTTTCGTTCCTCCACAGGCTGAAACGCTGACGGAGATGAGGAAGGAGATCCTCACTTTCCACCACGAGGGCTTCTTCTGGAGGTGCTGGTTCTTTGGTGAGGGCCACCCAGAGACCATCTGGACCTTCTGGTACAGTGAGTATGATGCCACCACACCGTATCCACATCGTTCACTCACGGTTTGAATGGGAGCCAATCGCAAGGAGGGCTCCCAGGGGTGCTGAGATGGTTTTATTTCATGTTTTTCATTTTCATTGTCTCCCTCCCAAAAGCAAACCTGGCTCACCCTTTCTGTGCCCTTTCTGTACTCTTGTTTGAACTTGGATTTTGCTCTCAGAGGACTGTTCACGGAAATGTAGAAACATTTTTAGGCCATTTAATAAACCATTTTCGAAGTCTTATGAAATGGTGGCTTCATAACCCACCTCACATACCTCCACAACCCTTCCTCGTGTACCTCTTGATGTTTGTGTTCAGCTAAATTTGCAAAACTTGAGCCCGTGCTCTTCCTGGTCTTCTGTTGTCCACTCTGTTTTCCACCATCAGGGTGCTGAGCATTCCCACCTACCACTGATTTCAGCACAGGGAAGGCTGGACATGCACATGTGTGGTGTCTGCATGCCCAGGACCAGTGGTGGACCGTGGAGGGCCATAAACACGTGTGTTTATGCTCTTTATTTTAAGATCTTGCCTGCTTTGCTTTTTAAAGGTCATTGAAATTACATGTGAGAATAAACAGAGATATAATTTTTTTTTTCTGAAAGCACATTTACTCTTAAAAAAAAAAACCTGAAGGAGAAGGTGAAACCTGTTCTGACACCCCAACTGGTGCTGACTGGTGGCCCTTGTGCAGTAAGGGGTGTTGGATTTAAACACCACTAAAACCTTGACCCTGTGCCCACTCAGAGGTGCTCGTGTGGTTGTGGAGCAGCACAATAGCCTTGTAGGGCTGCAAATGATGCAGATTCCCACAATAAATCTACTCTGCAGTGATTAAAATTTCAAATGACTTTGCTGTCTCCCCCAGCCCCTGACCTGTTTCCTGTAAAATCTTGCAGGAATAGTCACTGCCACCGTTCAACTGAACCACGTGAGGTTTCTCCCACAAAGTTTTTGATAAAAAAAAAAAAGAGGACAGGCTGGAGAGAGGGAGTTTGCTGTCAAATTACATTATATAAAAATACATAATATAATGTCACCTGAAGTAAAATGACTTGCTCTGATAACTGGCAAATTTGTGCTACTTCTTTAGGTATTTATTATAATAGGATTGATCATGGCAAATTAATTTGCTGCTCTCGTGGATGTAATAATTAATTCAATAGGTATTCCATAGTCAATTTAGCATGAACTAATGTCCACCTATTATAAAGTGTTCCTTTGAGCTGGGGAACATATTTAAATAAGTGGCCAACCATTAATTAATTCATTTAACATTCATTCTATTACTGTTAATCACGATAAGCCTCAGTGGTATTAATATTGATGGGGCACTTCCATTCTAATTGTGCTTTCCTTTCTCACCAACTGGAGATCTTGCAAGGAGCCTTGTTCTTGTACCCAAACACCTTTGCCACTTCCAGGTGTTCTGGCACACTCTCTGGAGGAAAACAGCAGTGGGAATATTTACCCTGATTTCAGTTGTTCCATCTTTCATGATTTATGTTCACCTCAGACTCAGGTTACGAAAATGAGAAGATGTACCAGTAGCAGACTCAGATCCTCTGGTATCCCCCCTCTCTCACCATTTTTCTTTTTATTTATTTTATTTATCTAACCAAAATTTACTCTCCTTCTTTCCTCCTCAGCCTTCTGATTTCAGTGAGGGTTTTGCAGGTTTTTACATGACAGCATGTCCCCATCTGCATGCTGTAATGGTGATTCTGCAGAAAACAAAAGCAAACAGGGATTTAATGAATTTTTACTCTTTTTCAGCCAGCCAAGCACACCCCAAGTTCTGCATGCATGGATACCTGTTCCCCATGCCCATTGCTCTTGGACCTTTCCCCCACCCTTCCTATGACATAACTGCAGGTGGGTTTCTGTCCTCCTTCCCCAGCAGCTCCTTTCCCAAGGGATGGGGTAGAGCAGGGGTCCTCAAACTACGGCCCAGGGGCCAGAAACGGCCCCTGAGGCTGCTGAATCCGGCCCGTGCCCCCCCCCCCCGCCGATGACTTAATCCGCGCCTCGTTCTCCACCTGCCTCCAGGGGGCGCCTCTCAGCTACAAACCGGCCCCCAACCAGTTTGTGGGTCGGTAAAACGGCCCCCTGTTTAGAAAGTTTGACGGCCCCTGGGGTAGAGGTTTGGGATGTGTGTCAGTCCCTTCAAAATGCCTGTGGCCAAGCATGGACTTTTGGAAAACTCCTTTATACACTGGCTTTGCTTAGTTAACTGCCCCAAACCGTGGGCACATCAAGATGTTCTCCCACATCTTATCTGCTCCAGACCCAGCATTCCTGGCCATGAGCTGTGCACCCTCCCACTGTGTGCTCAGCACCTACTCCAACGAGCAAGGCAGCAGATTAAATCCACTCTCTCCCACCTCCTCACTCACTGGGAGGAGCTGGAGACAACGGGCTTCATCCAGAAAACCCAAACCCATTCCAGTGCTGACTCATTCCTAGAGTCAGGCTTCTTGGGAGAGCTCTGGTGTTCATTTAGTGCAAGACAAAATAAACAAACACTGGAAAATCAGTTAAAGACCAAATTGTCAGAAGATCCCCATAAGTGACTAGCTTATGTTTAATACCCCGAACACGGCGTGGTTGGAGAGCTGCCTTTCAACCAGCTCCCTTTTTATTTATGTTTCTCTATATTTTCTGAGTTCTTTAATGAATCAGCTGCTGCTAGGAATTTTAATTTGCTAAATTGGTGGCAGCAGCTAGAATTAATTCAATGATCTTTTTTGAAATGAATTGATTTCTTTAAATAGTGTGCATCAGTCTGCGCTGCCTCCGGGGATGCAGGGCAGACGTTCTGCACAAACAAACATCTTGACCTTTTCCTTAGCCTTTAGCAGTACCTTTTTTATTTTTATTTTTATTTTTTTATGAGAAATTAATTAAAAAAAATATTGTCAGTAGGAGAATGTGAGGGAGAGAAGCCAGTTTCCCTTGCTGTGCTGTGCAGAATTCCTGCCCTGAGGAACACGCCGTGGTGTCAAATGGATAAGAGGGACATTGTGGATGGCAGGAGGTGGAGGAGCTGGGTGCAGGATATGCAGCAAACAAATGGATTAAGCAGTGGGATTTTTCCTGCTTAGGAGAGGCAGGAATGATGTCCAGTTTCTGAATGGTCTTGCTGATAAACACACTGTTTTTTCCACCCTAAATAGAGAGCTGGAGGCATCTGCCCTTGTCTGTCAGCCCCTGCTATGGGACCCTGCCCAGCTGCTTCTCTTGGGACAGGTCCCAGGAAGATCCCGATATTCACAGAGATCTTTTCCAACCTTAATGATTCCATGGAGCTACTGGGGAGGGGGCTCTGCCTGCTCCCACCCCGGTGATCCCTGGGGAGATGAGGATGTCTCAGCCCCCACATTTAGGGCAGCGGAAGCACCGGGGATCCTCCACTGCCCCAACTCCCTGCAGAGCCCCCGGGGGGGGGGCCTGCAGGGAGCAGTTAACACTCCTTTCATTTCTAACCAGTCCATCCTCATTTGCAAGTGCTGACAGACCAGAAGGCTGTCCAAGAAGGGTCCTCTAGCTATTACCTGCTCCAGAGATAATTCCGCCTTATCTGCATCCTCTGAGGCTCCCTGAGAGAAATGGGTGATGGGAGGTTAAACATGAAAATGAATTCAGTGGTTTTGGAGAGTTCAAGATACTTATCTCTGCCTAAGTGGCTCTCCTGACAAAATGGTTTCAAATGAGGAAAACGCATCTCCTCGGTATCATTTTTCTTTCAAGTGTGAATCATTTCAGCATTACCCACTTGCTCGTGCTTGGCTTAAATCTCTCAGACTAGAGCTCCTGAAAAACAACAGGCAGAGCGAGACGTGGTGGTCTGAGGGGATCAGATAAAACAGGGGAGCAGAGAGTGGGGCATCAGGGGGTCTCTGCTGAAAGACCACCACCTTTGGCTAAGGTTTATAGCGGTGACTGGAAGAGACTTGGCTTCAGGGAGACTGAAATTAGTGGACTAAATCCCGCTCTGTCCTGTCTTGTGGGGTGTGATGGACAAGTTTGCTCAGCTCTGGGTGGGGTGGTTGCCTGAAGTCACAGCAAAACCCCCAAACTTAGTGGATGAAGAGGCAGCTGTTCCCCTGCCCTGTTCTGCTCAGTCACAAAGGCCATTAATGGGGGAAATCAGGAGCTCCCATTTTCCCTGCAGTCCTGCTAACAAACACTGTCCTTATTTTAAACCAGGAACCTGGCACCTTCCCTAAGCGTTAATTAAAACAGAACAAAGCTCTGGGCTGATTCCACCTCTCCAAGTTTTACTATTCTCTTTCCTTTCTGGCCAAGCTTTTCCATCCCCCCTCAGGCCCAGCTAAGCACAGTGTCCTTTCCTCTCCCCTCCCGTGTGGACTGCTTCCCTGGCAAACCCTCCCAAGCGCTTGTACTCATTCCAATCCCATTATGTAGGGCACGACATTCAACCTGAACTTGCACCAGCTCCAGGCAAAGCAGGAGCCTCAGCTCTGCCTGACACACCACCATTGCAGCTGGTTGTTTCTGCTGTTGGTTAAACACAGCCATTAAGGTTGGAAAAGAACTCCAAGATCTGCAAGGATGGACTGAAGAAAGCCTCTTTTGCTGTCCTTTGCCTGACTTCTCTCTTGTTGTGCAGTGTACAGAGGGTTCTGGACGGCGTTCATCCTGCTGGCCGTGGCTGCCGGGCTGGTGGGGGGGCTCCTGCTGGTCTGTGGAATTCCCTTCGTCAGCCCCCGCTCCTACAAAGTGGGAGGCGGATTCCTCCTGCTCTCAGGTAAGGGCATGGGAGGCAGGTGGGGATGAGGTGCTGCCTGGGGCTCTGGTGGCAGCTGCACTGCTTGGAGTAAATGATTTCCCTCTTCCCCCTCTGGAATTAAACCCCTATGAGCTCTGAGCCATATGAGTGGAAGGTGTCCCTACCTATGGTAGGGGATTGGAAAGAGATGGCCTTTAAGGTCCCTTCCAACCCAAACCATTCTGGGATTCCATTGTTCTATGCTCAGTCAGGCTTTAGCAAGAAAATCCTTCACAGAATCCCAGAATATGCCAAGTTGGAAGGGACCCACAAGGTTCATCGAGTCCAGCTCCTGGTCCTGCACAGGACCATTCCCAGGCGTCACATCCTGTACCCCAGAGGATCATCCAAACACTCCTGGAGCTCTGGCAGCCTTGGGGCTGTGCCCACTGCCCTGGGGAGTCTG
>JAWWLV010000158.1:1336899-1363385 GCA_035041135.1 Platyrinchus mystaceus
CCACCGCCAAACCAACCCCTGTAGTTCTCCCAGGTCACGCAATTAAAATTTTTCAGGTGTTTTTTCCATGGTGGGAGGAACTGTTTACCTCCATCAGAGGACTGTGAGACTTCGTGATCTCTCAGTGGGCTCCCCAAAGTTAATTCCACCACAAGCAATGTGTCAACGTTACCTTCTTCCAAGACATTCCCAGTCCTTCTGTTTCATTACTGCTCCAGCCATAAAAGGGCTCTGATTAAAACTGTGGCCTGTTGTTTGATGAACCAGGAATCCACACATCCTGTAGTTTTCCTTCCTTCCTTCTCTTTCCCTGTGTTTATATGTCATATTCACTAAAGTCTCTTTTATTGAACATCTGTTTGGTAGAGAGAAAGCTTATCCAAACTCGGCAGGAAAGCACCTTTCCTCCAAAATAAATTAAAACAATGCATGTGCCTCTGGCCAATAGATCATTGGATGGGAGTCATGAATGTACATTTGTGGATATTTGATGGGAAGTTTGTCATTTAAACGATGAAAATACAGTACTTCAACATATGGATCATTCTGAGCTCCTCTTTTTCCTTTCCAGTTGAAGAATCATTGTGCATTTAGAGGAATTAGACAAAATTAGGAATTTAAACTGGGCTGGTAGTAAAAGCTATTATCAAAGAGTGGAAATGCAAAAGCAAAATGCAGGGATGGAATCTGACTTTGAGGTATAGGTGGATTAAACTGGTTTAGTTTTAAGTGGTGGAAACAATGAGCAAAACGTAATAATGAACAAAGAGGGAATTAAAAAGTGAATTAAAGAATTAAAATAGAAATTAAAGCAGACAGAACCCCTCTGCAAGGATGCTAGTGACCAAATAAAGTTGGGAACTTAACATTTTATGTATTCTCTTCTGTTTTATTCTGATTATCAAGATGGGTCCAAGTGGCCTCCTTGGTGCTCTGCAGTGGACTTTTGCCAGGGCTCTAGAATGATTTTTTCCCCTTTTCATACAACATCTACAATAACTTCCATAATGAGAGATGTTTTCTGCAGAGCTGTGCTGGCAGGGGAGTCCTCCCCCTGCTCTCAAAGCATATCCTAATTCCTGAGGCAATTGAGCAGCAGCAAACTCTGAGCACAAGTATCAGGAAGTAAAGACAAGTATGTTGAACTCCAAAAAGTGCCTTGAAGCAGCAATGGATTCTAGATCATGCTGCTGTTTTATTGCCAGTTATTAAGACATCTTTTGGTGCTTGACAGTGTGAAAAAGATCTGCCACTCCACATCTGACCAGTTCATACCCCTGTCACCATCATGGGGTCAACGCACCAAACATACACTGCAAGATGAGTTTTAAAGCAGAATAAACTAAAATTGCCCCAAAACTAAAACTTACTTTCTGGCCTGAACTTTCTTCTGCCCAGACATCAAACCTAGACTGACTGAAACTATTCAATAAAACACATTCTCTTCTCAGAATCAATTCCCCAAAATTTCTCACAACCCCCATTCCCCCCCCAATAACCTGAGATTTCTGAACTACATTTTGCAGCTGCTTTTAAAAATAGAAATTATTGCCTTGTGTTCCTTTAGCGAACTTTGGCCGTTAAAGAAGCAAGATCATGCCTAGTAAGGATAAATATATACTTATATGTGTAAGTTCAAATGCTGCCATGAAAAGAGAGGTGAGGTTTCAATGGGTTATTAAAACCACAATGGAGCTGCTAATGATAAAAACTAGTGTCAGAAATAGAAGCAGAAAAGAGATGTTGTGTTGCATTTCTCTCTTTCATGTGCTATAATTTCTAAAGGACAATATGTCAACTAAGACTTTTGCTCTTGTTATACAAGCAGTTCAGCCCAGTTTCCCTCTCCGTGGGTTTCCCTCCCAGCCCATCCAAAGGCACCCAGAGGTGTGGGAAGATGAACTGGAGGTGTCCAGCACCTCCATCCTGCTCCCAGGTGGAGGTTTGAATGACTCCTATTGTGTTTTTGCAGTAAAACAAGAGTTTTTAACTGCCAAAGTAGTGCAATCTCAGGCCACGTTTCATTAACACTTCACTGCAAATTTGTGTTTGTCCCACTGGCTCTGGCAGCTTTTCCGTGGGATTTGTTGTCAGAGGCTTGCAAAGCTACTACCAGTCTTTTAAAGAAGACCTTGCCTGATAGTCCCCTGGGCTGTGATCACCTGCCAGAGAGCAATCTCACCTCTGAGGGGCTCACACTTACCAATCTATTATGTCCTAATTAAGTTTGGCCATGTTTCCACTGCTTGATGATGATGCATAAAGATTAATTTACCTTTCCAGCCTGTTGCCAGAATGTACTGTGCCATAGCACCCTGTTCAAAACAGAAACAGCAATAAAGTCTCCAATTAATTTATATCATCTTAATTCTATCAGAATTCATCTTTTTATGTGCCTTTCCTTTAATTTATTGGTGTATCATCTATCAAAGCAACAGCAGTTCTCACAAGTCATTCCATAAATGGTTTTAAATACGGTGATAGAATCTTCTGTGGAGAAACAAGCCATGAGAACACCTTATTGAGTTTGCCAATTTAAGAAGGCCAAAGAAGGCCTTTTAATTGCTTTTGACTAAAAAAAATATCCTGCAGAGCCACAGCTAAAAACCTTCCCCTGACTGTCATTGGAGTTTAGAATTAAACAAGGCTGAGCCCTTCGGTGTGACCCTGATGAAATTAAGTGCAATCAGGATGAAGACAGAAACACCATTATACGGGTTGAGCTTCACACTTTGATTTTCTCGAAATATTGATTAGAGATCTGAATATGAATGAATGATCTTGGCTCCGTTTCAGCAGAAGGCTGAGATTTGCAGCAAGCTTTTGAGCACGCTCGTTTTCTCTTCAGTTTTAGAGGTTTTGGAGTTCGCAGGTTGTGCTCAGGTCGTGGCCAAAAAGGCGACGGTGACACCTGCTGTTGGGGGCTCCTGAAGGAAGAAGCGCCATTCCAGCTGATTCCTTCAGCCCAGAATGCCAGAAATTGCCTTGATGCAAAGACACTGCTGGGAAGATGTTATTTGGCGGGTGGAGGGGGTGTTCCAAATAATTAATGCTCCTGACAGAGGCTGTCCCTTCCTCCC
Organism: Platyrinchus mystaceus; assembly: GCA_035041135.1. Classification (NCBI taxonomy): domain Eukaryota; kingdom Metazoa; phylum Chordata; class Aves; order Passeriformes; family Tyrannidae; genus Platyrinchus; species Platyrinchus mystaceus. Next base: position 1,339,980 of record JAWWLV010000158.1, read on the forward strand.
ACGTGGTCTTGAGCTCTTCTTGGTTTTAGTCTGGGACATCTCATCAAGGTCTAGCAAGGCTTAGTTTAAGAGTCCTGGGAGCCAGGAAAGGATGAAGGCTGAGGACCTTTTTTCCCATCCAAACAGCAGCGGGATTTGCCTAAAATTGTCTGAGGCACCTCCAAAATTCCTTGGGATAAAGGGTCACTGCCAAGTCCACTACCCCAGTCCTGTGTACCTGAGTGACAGTGATGGACATACCTAGGAGCCATGGTCACCACAGCTTCAGAGGGTTTAAAACAAGGACAAAAACTCCTTAGAAAAAGGAGCATCGTTAGCTCATAAATGTTGTTCCTCAGTGGTCATTCCCTTCCCCCGTGACAGCGCTTGTGCTTCCTCCTCCTGTGACTTCATACACATGACTTGCTTTACTTCTTTTTAGTGAGTTGCTCTACAACTGCCCGTTTTCTTGCCCAGTGATGCCAGCAGGACATTTCAGAGCAGGTCAGGTTATTTAACAGCAAAACACCCAAACAAACAGCCCGTGCTTCCACACATGTTATCCCTGCTGCTTTATGGGGTTGTAGCAGCAGCATATGGGCAATAAAACTTCTGACCATATGCCACAGGTTTCATGAGCTGATGCCACTGAGCTCCTGGTGGGCTCAGGTGCACCCTCCCAGGACCAGTGGCTCTGGAGGTATCATTTATCCAACACTGCAAGATGGAAACCATAAAAGACTCATCATTTTACCCAATCTTTGCTCTTTTTTCCCCAGTAAGGCAATATCTTGGCTGGCCACGGAGTGTGAGAATGCATCCAGAGCTTTGGGGCCAGAGGATGGAAACCTGCCTTATTCCACAGCTCCCAGAGCATCGTTGGATAAATATTGGTGGGATCATCCCAGCGCTTCTCTGCTCCTCCAAGGGTTGGCCACGTGATGGCACATCCCAGCACAGGGATTATAACTGGACCTGTCATTAAATAATGAGCAGGGCAATGGAGGGAATGTAAGATACCATCCATGGTATGCATAGTGGGTAATAAATCCAAGGGGAAATAGTAAATCTCCAAGGAGTTACAGAAATCCAGACACCCCGGTGGAGGTGCATTTATTGTGGAGCGCTACAAGGTTTTCCTCTTATCTCTAATTTTATAGATCTGTGCAGCTGCAGCAGTCCTTGGATAGGGCACATATTTGAAAATACTATAAATTTCACCTCCTGTTTATTTCAGATTCATTGGCACTCTCTGTCTTTACTATCTCCTGGTATTTTATGCCTCAGTAGTTGGAGAAAAAATGCTTTGTTTGCACTAGATGTAATATGAAAACTCTCTCTGACATTTAAACTTTAGTATCAGTTTGCCTACAGTGTTAATATCACTGAAACTGCTTATATGGATTAAATTGCCTCCAGTATATAATGCCAAAATATGAACACAGCACATTTACTGATTCAAGCCCTTGAAAGAATTATTACCATTAAAATATTTAAGGTCACCTTTACAAATGCAATAAATCAGGAGGATGTCAAACAGAGAGAGTTTAAAGCTTTCAGTCTGGAGTAGCCCACTGGGAAAAGGAGGGTTGATTTATTGTGATATAAGGGGTTTGGGGACAACCTTGGGGCTCACAGCCTTTTTGGGGACAACCTTGTGACTCATCCCCCTCTGGGTGTGGAGGAGCAGGGGGACACCAGCACTCTGCAGGGTGGTTCTCACCCAGACTCTCAGGTCATTGCAGAAATTCTCAGCCCAGTTCCAGCAGCTCTGAAGGTCTCACAGGAGGAAAGAGCAGCAAAAGCTCATTTTTGTCATTAAAGGCAGAGGCAGCAGCTCGTGTGCCCTCAGGAAGCAGAACTGATGAGTAAGAAGATGCCATTTCCATGCAGTCACTTTCCTGCACAGAACAGCCTATTCATGCTAAGGGTCCAGTTCTGCAAAAACTCTTATTGAGGTCAACACAATTTACTGATAATTGAAGTCAGAGGGAAGTTTTGCTTCAGTGAGAACCAGCAAATCAAGCCTATCAGACAATTCTTTAAAAAAAATTAAAAAAAAAATCATTCTTCATTATGCTTTCATCTTAAATATTAGGATTCAGCGATTTCCCCAGAACAACTACTGTGTAAAACTTTAATCTTTGGAGAATGGATTGGGACTGTAATTGCAAAGCCCAACATCCTCCTCCTGCACCACATTCCCTCTCTGAAAGTCAGCATTTACTACCACGTTAGAAATGGGGCATAAATTTGCATGTGCTTATTGCTCACCCTTTTATTTGTTTCCAGGTGACTGTTTCTACTGTTTAACACAACACCCTTATCTGCAGTAGCCCATCATAATTTACAGCATGAGGAGACAGACTAATGCTCATCATCATTGCCTGAGGCAAAGTAGTGAGCTTAAAAATACAACTTTCTTTTTAAATTCCACCCAGATAATTAGATGTAATAATTGATTAATGCCTCCTCTATAAAACACTTGCCAACATGAGCAGGTGGGAGGTCCTCAGAGCTTTCTAAGCCAGTGGTCAGTGCTTATTTAACCAGGGATATTATTACAGGAGGACTTATTATAGTCACAGGAATTCATAGGAATTTTTGAGAGGCCTTATAGCTTAAATTAAGCTCCATTATTGCCAGTAAAATGATCTTAAAATTCATATTTTTGGGTTGAGAAGGGAGAACGAACAATCTTTACCGCATTGTGAATTTCTCTCCAACCTTAGAGACTGTTCCTTGTCTGACGGATGCAACAGGTCCAAATCCCATCACCAGCTCACAGATCTGAGGGGAAAAAGCACAAGAAGACAGAGAAAATTAATCTCAAATGGGATGGTTTTCTCAAATGGTCTTTAAGAGGAAGGTGAGCTTTTTGGGCTGTCTGTTAGGAGACACCTGAGTTACTAGTTACAAAATGCTCTTCAGTGAAGGTGATCTGGCTTTTCCTCACAAATTGGGGGCTTTCTTAAAGCACAGGATTTGTTTTCTGCCTGTTCAAAGAGACCAATTTGGGGAGCACTGGGCACACCCTGTTCCCATGACCAGAAGTTCAGGCTGCACCCAGGGGAATCCAGCAACAACTCTTGTGCCCTTCTTTCCATTTTTCTCATAGAAAGAGACAGAATTTCCTAAAAAAATACTGTTAAGCCTGAAGGAACTGTTACCACAGGCCGAGAAGGAGCAGCTCCTGAGCCTTAGCAGAGGTTTTGCAGCAGGAAGGGAACCTGAGCCTGCCCATTCCTGGCCTTTGGACTGCTCCATCCTCAGATTTAACAGTTGACTAACACCTCTGATAATTGAGCATGTTAATATTTTGCAAGAGAGACTGACAAGCAGATTGTTGTCAAGCCCAGGCTCTGTCAGGCTGCGGATATTGGAGTTGGCAGAGCCCAGTAATTTACGGCTTTCTCCTTCAGCTTCTCATCATTTACTTCCCAGCCACTGAAGGGAAACCTGCAGCCGAAGAAAATTGATGGACTCATCATGCAGACATGACACTCCTGAAGCCTCCAATTGCTATTTTTTATACAGGGTGCAAAAAGGAATGATCAAGGGGGACTTGGAAATTCCTCGTTTAAGGAGCCCTGGAGAAGCTGCACCAAACCTGTCTGTTCCCCTGCTTTCCTGGGACTTCCTGGTGTACTCCAAAGAGTTTCCATTTAATATTTCCTCTCATTTTTACTAGTGCAGCTACTGAATATAAGCTCTTAGTTTATATTGCTGCAGGATCTTAGTCCCAAGTGGGTGATATTTTGGCAAAAGCACACACAAAGTCACTCTGGTTCAGCCCAACTTTTGTTGACTGTATGGTGCCATCAAAAGGAACAAAACAGATGCTTATTTTCAGGCTCAGGCTTAAATTCCTGACTAAAGTTGTTCCTTGACAAACTGTTTGGGAGTTTCTCATTGCACATCATGACCCCTGAAGGGTCTCCATTAACCATATATATATATATATGTGGAAGTTGTTTCCTTTCAAGTGCCATAATACACACCTGCAACCATAGGAATACAATTTTCAAAAATTCCTGTTTTCCTGCTTTAGAAAATAGAAAAACAAGAGTTGTTTGTATAAATAAATAAAAAAAAACACAACAAATGAAAAACCCCAAACAACAACAACAACAAAAACAAACACCAAAACCAAATAGTGGCCTCCAGATGCAAAATGTGAATCCTGGGACATAACAAGAGTTACTAAAGGCAGGGCAGCGGGTGGTATTTCCCAACTGAATAAAGTCAGTTTTTAAAGGCATTATGTGCACAGTGTTTTTAGAGTCTGTGTGCCCAAATTCGACATTATTGGCTGCAGATTGATCTGCGTTCTGGGTAGAAACCCAAGTAAAACTTGTTGCTGTCACTGGGAAGAACCTGAAGGTGGTGAAGCTCTCCCCAAACCCTCCATCAGCTGCTTGGAGAGAGGCTCAGGCAACAGTGCCCCAGAGAGGGGTGGGGAACTCACTTCCCTTCCAGAAACACATCCAGAACCTAAAGAAAAATACCACTGAAAAAATTTTCCTTAGTCCAGAGAGAGGTGGGAAAATCACTCATTTGCTTCAGCAGTCAAATAAAGAGAAGAGAATAAGGGCTTTGCTCACCAGCCCTCAGCTTGGCAAGGGGTTTATACACACAAAATTGGGGGTGGATGTAAACAAACCTATGGATTTAATAGGGCTACGTGCACATTCAATAACCTCAGGCTGAGGTACCTTGCTGAATTGATGTATTTAGGCTTTAATGTGTATTTAGGCTTTTTCCTGTGTTTTTTTTAGGTTTCTCGTGGTACCTGGGGCTTGTGCCAAGGTATTTGTATTTGTGCTCATCACACACAACTGAATAAACTTGTGCTCAACACATACAACCAAACAAACTTGTTGAAATGGGATGTTTTACAAGTTTGGATATTTTAACTGTGCTGTTCACTGGTTGGCTCTGTGGTAAAATTATCATTCATTTCTTATGGCTTGTCAACATTAGTAAAGATGATGTGGGACAGAAAGCACAGCTCAGCACACAGAGGAGGAGGATTCTTATTGTCCAAACATGTAAGTCAGCAGAAAAAATAAAGCAAAAAAAAAGCATTTATCTGAAAAGGCAGAATCACTCCCAGTCTGACCTGGCAACCTCGTACCTACTGTATATTATAAAAACAGAAGGAGAAGTTCAGAAACAACATAAATAAACTTGGAAATAAGAGATCCTTAACCCCTATTTCACCAAGCAATTTTCATTTTACTCTGTTGGTCCACCCCAACAGCCAAATTGAATCTGGTTGACCCAAACTGCACATTTAAAACATATTTTTAATAGTCATAGAATCAAAGACTATCCTGAGTTGTAAACGACACACAAGGATCATTGAGTCCATCTGCTGTCTCTGCATAGGACAACCCCCAAAATCACACCACGTTAATAAACACTACCCCCTATTATTGCAGTATTTCAAATGTAGTAAAAGATACCTTTTCTTTTCTCTTTAAATTTCCAGAGAGCAACTGAGGTGAACCTGCTTCAAACCCATGGTAAGCTCAAATCAAATACCACAGTTCTAAGAAAACCATTAACTGTTCACATCATCCTTCCACGCTTCACCCTATAATGCACATTGTTGTCAATTTTTGTCTTATTTACCCCCTGCTAATAGCTGGGCTCAGTGCCAAGAAACTTAAGACAATTGTGGAGAGATGCAGATCTAACATTTTTCAAGTTGACAGCTGATGGTTCTGAGCATTTAATTCCCGAGACGGAAGAATCTCCAAATCCTGCTTTTGTAATTCACCCAGGAAAACACATCAGAGCCAAACCCTGTCTGTGCAGCCTGAGCAAAAATGTTATTGTTTGATCCAAGTTGTATCTTCCTTGGCAGATTTGTAGGGATTGATCCTGGCTGAGAGTGGGATTTTAATAGGAAGCTTAGCACTCAACAGCTCTTGATAAATTAAACATCCACACTGTAACCATCGCTCTGTCCCTGGCAGTGCAGCTCAGGTAAAGGTTCATTTAATTCATCCTTGTTAAAGTTTAAGCAGCTCTGCCAAATTCCACCAGACTTGGCATGTGTGACGTGACTAATGACTCCACTCAATTTGGAGTCAAAAGCTTCCATTGGAAAATGCATCAACTTTATGGATTTGCCCCCAAGCAGAAGGAGAAATAAATAAATAACGTTATTCCAAATGCTCAGGTGGGAAATTTCAGCAGCTGAACACAACTCTGAAAGCTGTTTAGGCGTGGATTTGATAAGGGGTTTATGCTTAAAGCAGAAAGCAGGAAGGGTAAAGGATCTCCCTCTTCCCTTCGAGGAGATAACACCAATGAAAGGTCCCAAAATGTTGGCTTGGTGTCCTGGAGCAAAGCAGGTCCCTCAGGGCTGAGTTTCACCTACCATCCTTCTGCTCATCTTGCTTCTCTCCTGGTCTTTCTAGTTCTGGTGTAGCTTTTGAGTCACCTATTCTGGCTCAGTATGATTTAAACAGAATTATTCATCTTTCATCCCTAGCCTGATTATGTGAGTACTTCAATATTGTGGGAAACACCACCACATTATCTGCCTTTTCAGCCTTTAGCTTGTATTTATGTAATACTGACTTTATATTCACTGGTAAATCTCCCTGTGTTTGTGTCCCCAGGCTCTGCTGAAGTCTTAGATTTTTTTTCCCCTCTATGATATGACTCAAACATGGCTTTTTCTGTTCATCCATCAGCAAACCAGTAGCATTTTGTGTCTTCACAGGACCTCCAGAAGCCCCCCAGGCCAGTCTGCTGCAGCAGCAGGTCCAGCCAGAGCAGGTTCCTGAGGAACTGCTCAAACTCTGAATTTCTCCAGCTCACCCAATTCAATGCTGGGAAGCCAATAGTTTCAAAACCCCTTTTTTTTTTTTTTTACATTCATCCAAACAACTCCACACCTGTGGGAAGAGCAACTGGATTATTCTTCAAATCCACCTGCGAAATTTTCCTTCCTTGGCACAGCTAAAGAATGAATGACACGGGTCAGATTTATGATGTGCGGGCAATATTTTCCTCACTATTGCTAATTACATCCCTGTTTTTCACCCCAGATTGAAGTTTGTTTTCTTGCAGCACCAGCACAGACCCATCACAGTCCACTGCTAAAGCACTCAGGGGTGGTCCTACTGAAAAATAATGAATCACCCCATTTTGCAAGTGAGTCATTAACTGCTGACACAGGTTTTCATCGGAGTCCTGAGTTTCTGGGACACTTCATATCAGCAGTTGGAGACTCTACTTGGCATTTTCCTTGTTTCAGTATCATGAGCTGGGTTAATTTTGTTGCTCTCCTCCTTGTACAATTCAGTATCCAGAGAGATTGCCAGGGTTTGGGGTTTTTTTTGGTGTTTATGCAGGTCCACGTTTGTCTGGAACATCTGTGCAGGGTTGTTATCATGTTGGCAAACGCAAAGGTTTAGTGTCTCCTGGAGGAGCCTCAAACTCAAGCTTCAGTTCCTATCCTACTGTAAAAAAGAAAATACTTTGAAAATTTACCTAAATTGGGGAAAGATTTTCTAATGAAATATTCAGAAGCCTACAGAATGCTTTGTTTACTGGAAACAAATGTTTTGCTTTGCTTTATAATGAAATCAAAGCTTTGGTTTGGGGGGAAAAAAAAGCAGGAGAAAGCCTTTCTAGAGCAAAATATGCCCCATTGTGTTTATCCATGGGGAACTCGCCCTTTGCAGGAGACTTTGTCTTCACCAGCTCCTGACTCCTGCTGACTGCACAGCTTGGAAAAGGGTGTACAAAAAATTAATATATCATTGAAAAGCTGCCAGCTGGATGCTCAGCCCACCTCTGGGAATCCCTTCCTTTGATGAAAAATAAATATTTACAGTTAAATAAAACCTTAAATGATTTTTGAATAATTCTTTTGAACAACAGTGCTACTGTACAGTGTGAAAGGACTCAAAAAACCCCCTATCTGGTTCATTTTCTAACTTCAAAGTCTGATGGATGTGTTCTAAGTCCAAGATAAAGTACATTTAGGCCAAAAGGTTTGAAAGGTGATGTCTGATCTTAGCACAGTTTTCCATCATCAGTTCATTAAAATACTTGGCAAGGTGTTCACTGTTGGTTCAGTATCTATTGGTCTGTTCCTTTCCAGAGAACTTTTATGGGGGTGATCCAGTTCCTACTAAAATCATAAGGGAATTTGGTGCTGCTTTAGTGCAAATTTTGAGAGAGAAAGGGCTGAAAGTTTCACCTGGTACAAATCATTCTGTTAAATCAGCATTTGGAGTTTATCAAATAAACCCTTCATTTCCTTGAGAAATGCTAGGACTTGAGAACCAAAAGAAAATAAACCTGATTTCTGCTGAAAGCCAGCATTTGTCAAAAATAATTCTTAAAATCCAGTATTGCAAGGTGCAAAGATATTTAAACACCATCAACTCTGCCTTTACTTACATTACACCATGGGAAATATAAGCAATCCAATTGATATTAATATCTTTATCTAACAAAATATACTGTTGAAAGAGTGGTTAAATTCGTCCCTCAGCTTTAGGTATGTTGGCATAAAAATCAAGAAGATTAACTTCTCTATAAACATCTCATTTAAGATCTTAAAACCCTTAATAAAGCTGACAATACTGAACAGTTTTCTGTGGCCTTCAGTAAATTAGGAGCCAAAAGAGTCAATGGAAAGGCTCCCAAGCTCCCTGTGCTGAGTGAATGACCAGAATGTTCCATGGCATCAATGGCAAACAGTGTAACAGATGTTTTGCCACCACAGTGAGGTGATTCAAGCAGTCAGATGCCAGGTCACAACTGCAATATCTACTAGTTTCCCCTAAATCTGTTGTATTTTTTAAAGGATTTTGTTGATCACAGCACGTTCATGGTGGTTGGGCACCCGTTCCCATGAAAAAACCCTTTGGTCCTGCCATGTCTTGACTAAAATCAAGGTGGTTTTTCACTCTCAGAACACAAATGCTGAAGTTGGAAGTGTTTCCTGCTGTTAAAGCCAGGCTACCCCTCCTTATCTCAGAGTAGTGTATTCTCAGAGCAGAAACATCATTAAATGAAGCTCAAAGATGAATAGTGAGGAAAAGGTCAGATTTCCCTTCCTGGAGATTTGGAGGACTCGAACAACTGCTACTGGGGGGTTAAACGAGGGAGATTTTATATGGGTGGTTTCTGAACAGCGTTTCTGGATCTTTGAAAGGTCACCAGACTCGCAGCTTGCTGGTGGTGTGGATTGGGAAAAACTGCCAGTTTGAAGAGTTTAGAGAGCTCCTGCCCCAGGCTGTGGGTGATGATGGTTAGACAGGCCTTAGGAAACCACCAGCAGGACTGGATCTAACAGGAACACTGACCAAAGGGCTGAGGGCCTGATTTGGGCCTCACTTTGCTCCCAGTGTCAGGGATCGCGTGTCTCTGTCAGACATGGAGAATCTATAATTCCAAAGACAATGTCCATCATCCCAAAGATAATTCCCAGCTCTAATTCTTATTACCATGACCAAGGTCTTGGAATATCTCCTAATTAATTACAATGGTTAAATTCTTGCCATGTGACATGAAAACAGCACGATGACAGCACATTACCTGGGATGAGGATGGCACAGCACTCTTGGATCAGCTCTGATGTCCTACTTGTAAATGTTGTGTCCCCATGGCAGGGGGGCAATGTGGATGGACATGGTTTGGTCCTCATCACCACACCCATCACACCAGGCATCACTCACAGTCTACACTGAGGAAAAAGACATTGAGACTCACCAGCAACAACACCCTGGCAGCAGAATAACAAATATTAAGTGGTTTTAACTGTTATTTTTCAGCTAACGCAGTGAAAAGGGCTATCTGCCCACTGACTTGTCATGTCAACCTGTCATGAGCGACAGTGTCTCTCCAGGATGGAGCCCTGCTGGTGACAAACAGCTTCCCTGTTAAACACCAGCTGGAAATCTGGTCCCCAATGCTCTTGGTTCGGGTTTATCCATCCTTCTGTGTTGGCAATTTAACCCTTGGAGTTTTGCTGTAGTTTTTTTCCCCTCATGTTCAAGCCAGATTAAACACATGTAAACTAATTCCAAATTCATATTCAGGTAGGTATATGTTGTTTTTATGTGTGTACATGTATGTACAGACAATGTAGCATGGAAATGTGTGTGTGTGCTGGAGACAAAAGCCACTTGCAAAATCCACAGAGAGTTCAATGCTCTCTAGCATACATACAAAAAAAGAAATTTCCTGAAACAACACATCTGAAATACCCTTACAGATGTTTCTCTGCATTACCAAAAAAAAAGTCCCCTGAGCTAAAATGAAAATTGATTTTGAAAAAAAAAAAAGAAAAAAAAAGGCTGAAGGATATGAGTGGATCATCATAATTGGATCAACATGCTCCAAAACCTTCAGGCTACTTCAACTTCATTTCTTAGCTGACAGCTTTCTTTTGGAATTCTTCAAACCAAACACAAACGGTTTGATTGCAATATGTGAAACATTTGACCATCATATCCTTGACAGTCAGGCCGCTGCAGGGGAGATTTGATAACTGTTGTCAAATTCAGAACAGCCAGACTAATCCAGAGAGCCAACAAAAAAACACAGGGGCTGCTTCAACAAAACCAGAGACAATATTAACAGAAAGTGACACCATTTACAGGGAAAATAGAGAAAAAGGCTGTATTGGGTCTTTTCCAAACAGTGTTGCAACCACATGAAATGATCTTACTGGCTCTTAACTGGTAAATACAAATTAGAGCTGTTTGAAATCCACTTGGTTTTCCATTCAACTGTCACGTGAGGAATTAAAGCAGCAACAACAGCAAATCACCCACACTGAGCATGTGCTAATTTATGGGCAGAATTGTCTGGGTGGATTACAGCTGAATTGTTTCTCCCAAAAAAAGAGGCATTGCAGGGTGGATGTTGGGGTGCTTGGCAAATCTCCCCATCTCAGAACAGCTTCCAGCATTAAATGGATGAAAAAGAAATGGAAAAACCACCTAAAAAAAGTAATAGAACAAAATCTAATGGCACTTTCTCTGGTTATTTCCACGACAGGCAAAAGTGAAAACCACAGCACTAATTGGCAGAAAAGAATTGAAGGGTATCATGGATAAACTAATTACTGGATGTCAATATTTCATTAAACACCTAGTCAGAGGAGTTTTAATAAGTACATGCTTTTTAAAGTTGAAGCTGCAAGATCTTGATGAAAATTTTATGGAGGGTTTAATTCATAGTCCTGGAAACAGCCTTTTAGGAGAAAATATCCTTGATTCCCACTGTGGTAATGGCAGGGCTGGGGAGAACAGGGAGGCAGGAGCTTGTTCTTCAGCAAGTAAAAATTAATTTTAAAAGAAACTCCCTTTTTCCTGACAGATCCCAAGCTCATGTTCTCAATTATAGGGGAAGTGATAAGTGTCAAACAAACCTCTCTCTACAGGGAGGTTTCCAACACTTGACTTTACCAAGACTGAGCTTTGGCAGACCTGGGGTTGATTTCACTCTTCAGGCCTCCCTCTTGCACTTCTCCCCTCTTCCCTTTCCCCACAATAAATATATTTACTCCAGAGTTTTCCCTCACACAATTATCCCCCAGCAGTGGGTTGGGATTTTTTTCTCCCCTCCACATTCTTTTATCTATTTCTCTCTCAGCAAACTCAGGAAGCAAAGGGCATGAAGTTTAACGACTGTTCACAGTTCAGTGTCCTGCAAAATTAGAGGAACATCTGGAAGTTGTTTTTGCTTCAGGATGACTTTTAACTGACTGAATGATCTAATCTGCAGTGCTGTGCAGCCTGAGTGAGGATGGAGAGCTGGAGTTGCCCCTTCCTACCTGGAATCCACCACAAATCAGATTCCAAGAGTTTTTCTAGCTCCTTAAATCCTCTGTGGGGTTTTTTTTGTTTTGTTTTGTTTGGGTTTTTTTGGTTGTTTTTTTTTTTTTCCTACCATTTAGAAACAGCCTTCATTAAACAGCTATAAAACTAAATTAAGAGAAAGCAATAACATCTGATTAGAGCCAAGAAAAAAAATCAATAGCTCAGCATGAACAACGAAGTAATAGAAAAATATTCCAGACACTTCCAAAAGAGGAATTTTAGCATAAAAATCTTCGCTCCTGGGAAAAGAGATGTTATGTGAGCTGGAATTTGAACAACTGGGATAAATAAATCTGCATTCTCTAATTCCTTCTCTAGCTCTGAGTGCCAAGCATTTTGCATTTCTAGTATGGAAGTGCTGTGCAGAAAAGTGGTGCGACCTTACCCAGTTTGCTTCTCCTTATCCCATTTTTCTTGCATGTCATCCGTGAGGAAAGGATGTGTTTCTTCTTGGAGTTGTGCAGGTGTTGGGCACACTCAGCAGCACAAACCTGTGGAGGATCCAGTATCAGAGCCAGACTCTTATGGATTGAAGGCTGGAACAGACAAATGTAAATACAATTAAATTTGGACATTCCTTGGGAATTTCAGCCAAAAATATCACCCAGGATGAAGGATGGTAAGGAAAGAGAGCTATAAAAGTGGTTTTCTTGAGAAGGTTGTCTATATTTTATTTTAGAAAGTAGTATTTATATATATATATTTATATATATAAAGTATACATCTATTTACATATACTATCGATATATATAAACATATATAATATTTATATTTTAAATATATATTATTCAAATAGTATTTAAAAGCAAAACAATTGGGACTGGAGCATTAATCATTTGGGGATGGGTGTATGACAGTACTATTTTTGATGTGATAATACTGAGTAATAATTTTATTTAGGGAGTAAAAAGTTCTATGGAAAGAACCAATTTTTTTCTTCTACCACTGAGTCAGGAGGCTGGAAAACTGTACGTATAGATCCAAGTCTGGTATTTCCATAATCTCTCTCTCCATCTGCTCTACTGGATGTATTTTCCCTCTTTTCCAATGCTCATGTTGTTAACAAGACATTCTCTCCTCTTTGTGGGATTCCCTCACTCTTTGCTCAGGTTACCATGGAATCAAAATAGCACTTATGGGCTTGTCTGCACGTGTTGGAACTCGGTTTGATGGCCATTGCAGGAGACACGTTTTCAGGTGCAATAAGTTGGGAACTTCTGCCTGGATTCCTGGAGACGTCAGAATTCCTCTGCTGCCCCAGTTTATTCTTACCAGATGGCACCAGAAAGGCCCATGTGCTGTGTTTCTGCCCTGGGAAGGAACTTTCTTCCTAAGCAAATGTGATGGCTGTGTGAACAGCCCCAATTTAGCCCATGTGCAGCACACATGGGCCCAGAGCCTGAAAGCTGTTAATGCCTGGGAGCACGGGGTGCTGGGAGACTCCAGGGAGCAGACGCAGCACATGCCTGGGATTGCCCTGCAAATGGGGATTGATCCCGTGACAAACAGGGAGCAGCAAAGAGGACCTGGAGGGAATCTGGACCTTCAGAATCAGGAGAACAAATGAAAAGCAGAGATTGTTTTGCACTGGAAGCCCCAGAGGAAAGGGCTGTACCTCAGTGAGCTCAACCTGCCAGTGATCACAAAACTGGCTGAACAACAAAATGGTGTGTTTTGGTAGAATCACAGAATATCCTGAGCTGGAAGGGATGCACCAGAATCATCCAGTCCAACCCCTGGCCCTGCACAGACACCCCAACAATCCCACCCTGTCCCTGAGAGCATTGTCCAAACACTCCTGGAGCTCTGGCAGCCTTGGGGCTGTGCTCACTGCCCTGGGGAGCCTGTTCAGTGCCAACCACCCTCTGGGGAAGGAACCTTTTCCTGAGATCCACCCTAAACCTCCCCTGACACAACTCCAGCCGCTCCCTGGGGTCCTGTCACTGTCACACAGAGCAGAGATTGGAGCTGCCCCTCCACTGCCCCTGGGGAGGATGTTAAAGACCCCAATGAGGTCTGCCCTCAGTCTCCTCCAAGTGCCCTCAGCTGCTCCTCCTAAGGCTTACCCTCCAGACCCTTCCCCATGCTCATGGCCTCCTTCTCTCTAGGCTCAGCTTACTGCAGGCTTTGCCTGGTAGATGAAGCAGCTTATTTGCATTTCAAAGCTGGCCTATATTTTGCTGATTGAGGGTAAATAATGCAACATGCATATGTATTCCCTGCTCAGAGGTAACAGCAGATCACATCAAGATACCTCATTCTGTGATGGCTGCAGCTACACCAGTGGGTTTTCCCCTGGTTTGGTGGAAGACATCTCAGTGTCCAGCCAAGTGTGAGAGCACCTGGAGCAGCCAGGGATATGTCAGGTGGCAGGGGAATGGTTGCTGGGAACCAACACCACCAACATCTGGATGCAGGAAGATCACGGTGTCACTAAGGCTGAAAAGACCTCCAAGGTCACCAAATCCAACTTTCAACCAAATACCACCAAGGCCACTAAACTGTACTGTGACGGGCCACTTGGGCCTCAATCAACTGTCTTTTGAACATTTCCAGGGATAGGGACTCCACCACTGCCCTGGGCAGCCCATTCCAATGCCTGACCACCCTTCAGTGAAGAAATTTTTCCCAGTATCCAACCTGGCCCTCCCCTGGCAGAGCTTGAGGCTGTTTCCTCTTGTCCTGTCCCTTGTTCTCTGGGAGCAGAGCCCATTCCCCCCTGGCCCTCCCTCCTGTCAGGGAGTTGCAGAGCCAGAAGGTCCCCCCTGAGCCTCCTTTTCTTCAGGCTGAGCCCCCCCAGCTTCCTCAGCTGCTCCTGCTGCTCCAGCCCCTTCCCCAGCTCCATTCCCTTCCTTGGAAACAAGATTCCCAAGGCCTCAGAGTCCATCTTAGAACTATTCTCCCCACAAAGGCAGAGGTGGATGATTACTTATCCAGAACAATTTATCACTTGCATTCGGATGGAACTTAATGAATTTGATGATAAATTCAACTATGAAATTAATTATGCTAAACTCCAGATATTAAATATAGACCTTGAGAATCCATGATTAAAAAGCTGTGAGATCTCTTTATTTTTGTGGCCCAACAAAGACACGTAGTTACCTATATTTCTCCCAGCTCCAGTTAGTTTTCCTCCCACTCAAAATGTAAAATTGATTTGTTGCGTTGGGGAATAAACAACAAAAAACGATGCTTATCTTAGTTCTGTTATATGGCCATGATAAAAATTAATTGGTCACCAAAAATTAGTATTCAAAGCACGGAACACTCAGTGCGAAAAATAAAAGATGGCTAAAATATCTCACAAAAATGAAAATCTTAGTCTAGAAAGGCAACTTGCAGCACCAAGTTCTCTAAAGTATCGTTAAGGTTCATGATCGAGATGGAGGGAGGTCCACAAACACTGGGCAGAAATTTAGCAAAAGGACTTAAGGTATGAAGAGAAAACAGTTGGGGGTTTTTTTAACCTGTTTCTACCACCTCAGAAGGGGCTTTGGGTCATTAAGATATTTCAGAACATGGCACAGACTCCTCCTCCCTTCTGTTACCAACCCTCACAAGCAATTTGATTCCTGCAATTCCCCCACTCAGTATATATATATAAATACAAATATATAAATATATATAAAACATCCAGAAGAAGAAAAAGCCAGACAAACCATGATAAAATGAGGAAAATTGAGGCAAATACAATAATTCCTCTGGAATATTACTATAGAATATTAATATACCCACTTACACTTCTTTCCCCCCCAAACTAAACCAATATTTAAATCTTACATAAAATATTCACATTTTAGGATTTTATGAAGTAAAAATCAGACATTATTTGAAGGAAAAAAAAATAAAAAAGGCAAATATCCAGAGACTGGCATAGATTTTGACCAATCCTGCAGCCCTTAGGGGAAATTATTACAATAGACATCAAAGAGAGCTCCCTCCAATTACACTTAAGAGAGGATGTTAAAATGCTCTCTGTGTACAGAGAGGGAACATCCCATGCCCTTAAATAACAAATAGACTTTTGAAGTCAAGAAAATTGAAGATCTCCAGAGAAAGCCATGGTGGCTCCAGAGGAGTTCATGCCTTACAAAAGGATTCAAGGACATTCCATGTGGGACCAGCACAGGAATAGCTCAGTTTTGGAAGAGTAGCACAGGGAAGTGACTTATAAAAAAGGATCTTGGTGAAAAATGATGGAAAATTGTGTATTAGCCTGAAGTAGATTTTATAATCCAGCAATAATTGTTATGGAATATGAACAGAAACAAAGGCACAGAAAATAAGGACGGGATAATTCCTGCTGGGTCTCTTGAAAAGGCAAGAAAAAGAAATGTTAGATCCTGAAAAAAAAAAATTAAAAATTCTATGAAATGTTCAGGCACATTAATAACTGCAATTAAAGACAGAAAAGCATCAATCGCAGGGAGTCTCTGAGACCCAGCTCTACTGGGACAGACTGGTGTGAACTCAGCAGCCATCATGGGAATGTTTCCTAATCCATAAATGATGACACCAATCTTTAAATTTCATAGGAATTTAGAAACCACAGTTTTCAGGGGGAAATCGCCTGTAAATCATGAATGCCCTCTGTGTTTTCTCTTTCTTAAACTGAGAAATTAATTATTCTTCTCTGTGCCTGTGGCTGTCACTCATCCCTACTGTGCCCACCTTGTCCATCCCACCACTGGGAGCATCAAAGTGAGAGATACCAGGGCTTCATTTCAGGGCAGGAAGGACCTTATCCACAAGGAAAGGACACGAGGGTGTTAAAGCAGAGCAGTGGAAGCTGAAACATCCCCATCTGTCAGCTGGGAAGGCTGGAGGAGCTGGAAGCTCTTACCCAAGTGGGAATAGTTGAAAGACTTGATGCATCTGAATAGATTTGCCTATAGGAGCATCCCTGAATAAATTGGGCTGAATTCCAAGGTGTGCCAAGCTCTGTGTGCCTAACGAGGTCATTGTGGCCCATATTCACCCCTTGCCACCAGCCCAAGGCCTTCTGGCTGAATTCAGTGTAATGAATTCAGTGCTGGACTTTAAATGCTTTTATTTTAGGTGATAGTGTCAGAATCCAGCCTGGTTTTGCCCTCCAACAGCAGCTTTCTGCTGCTCAACAACTTGAGTTATATTTATTAACCTTTATATATATATATATATATATATTTGTTTATTAACCTTTTCTGATTACTAATTTTGCAAGCTTGTGGCATAGCTGGGGTTATAGTTACTCTTTTAGGGTATAAAGAAAAAATCATCCAAAATCTCGTTCCTAAATTTGCCATTAAAAATTAATATAAGAGAATATTAATCAATAAGTATTACTAATACAAAGCAAACAAATTGATTCTTTCACCTTGAAACTGTCACACAAATATACATTCCAAAGTAACTATTTTGTCTTTAAATCTTGTCATTTAAAACTCTGAATCCTGTTGCTGATCCACAAACCACACAGTGAAGGATTGCTGAGAGTTGCAGAGACCCAGAGTGAGGGAGAGCAGAGACTTGGCCGCAGAGCAGTGCAAAAAACATGCACACACATGTACACATGTACACACACACACACAAAGGAAAACTGATGGAAAAAACAGGAAAGAAGAAAAGTTATGGATTGGAACAAAGCCACCAATGTCGGGACCCATCGGAGCTCACTGCTCTTCCTTGTGCCATCCCTCAAGGTTCCCTCCTCTCCTCCTGCCACGGGGTTGGGAACAAAAACTATGGGCTAGAATGATAATACAATTCAGAAATTGCAAATGTGGAGCATAGAGAGTTTCTTATCTATTTCTCTTTCCCCCCCACTCACCTCTATACAGCAGATGTAAGAGGATGAGAAGATCTATTTTGACTGCAAAGATATATACACACACATATGTATATAAATACACACAATATATATTATAGTTTAACAGATGCGATCACCTGGCACTTATTTTACTAAGAATTTCCAAATCCATTTTAACCCAAATTAAGAATTCCCTGATCCAGATTAGCACTGAAAAGCAAACATAACCTTGAGGTGTAATTTGAAAGGTAATTTGCCAACGTAAAGACCCCATTGCATTGAGAGAGCAAAGTAAAGGGCTTCACTGTAAATGAGAAAGGATTAGGCCCACAGAAAAGTATTGCTATAGCAACAAAATAATTTAGGAGAACATGTGTAACAAAGCCAGAGCCACAGAGATGTGACGGGAAGGGGCTCGTATGCTCCTCAATAATATCCCGCTCCCCCTCCTCAAAACCAACACACAAGAAATAAGCACAGCTTCATTTCTGCTTTTGGTTTAAAACTCCTTTTGTCAACACCAGTTGGCAGGTCTCAGTCACTGAAAAAATATCCTGGTAGAAGACAAGGGGCAGAGGGATAAACCATCCTTAACCAACCCCACTCTGAAGGACAACTTGTGGGGACAAGCAGCCAGCCCCGCTCAGCCCCTGTGCAGGATTGTGAGGGATGACATGGGGTGCACAGCCTTCAACACATCCAGCAGAAACCCACCTATCCTGGTAGGCAGCTGCTTTCCTTGCCTGTGTGGCTAATTGGAAGTTCCAACAGTGGCCTGCACTCCCAGCTGAGCCACTCTTCCCGCTCCACAACCCAGCAGGAAAAGCTTTCTGCAGCTTCCTTTGGAAGATGGCTTTAAAAGTTAGAGAAATTTATTAGCAGCACCATTTATCCTTTCAGGCTATAAAAAGCTGCCAGTGAACCCCCCCCAAAAGGCTTAATGCATTACCAAAGTGCTAATTTTATTCTTCATTATTCCCCCAAACCTCCCCTGGAAAGCGAAGCTCCTGCTCTATGGAGGGCTCCTGTTTAATGTATCTCTGTATGTAGATCCTTGACAGAGCCCATTTTTCTTGCCTCTCAGGTGGCTCATATAGCGAGATTTATGTCCATTATGCATAAATTCCTTGCAATATTGCTCCAGCATAATCAGCAGAAAATCTGAGAAAGCACCCACAGCAGCCACAAAACACCACCACCGACAGCAGAACTCGAGCCACCTTCCTGAAGTCCCAGGGACTCTGTTCCCATTGAAATCAGGGGCTTATTTTGGTCCCAGTAGGTCTGAGTGGCCACAAGGATCCACTTGCCATGCTGAGCCGCAATGTTGCCCTTGTGTGGCCTGAACGCAAATGTCAGTGGGACAGCCCAGTTTAGATCCTAAGCCCAGTTTAGATTCTATGCCTTTTATTAGATCTGGCCCTGAATTTCTGTATCGAAAATTGAAAATTAAAAAAAAAAAATATCAAAAGGTCACTTCCCATCCTTAATGCAATGTAAGCATCCTTCTCTCTGGCTTGTACTGGTTACTCCTTATTTACACATCCCCCAGTCTGACTATGTGAACGTTGTCTCCTTTCTGCTCCTGCTCCTAGAGACACACACAGGCTTTTCTTGGCATTAATATTTCTAATACTTCAACGGTCAGGGCACACTCAGGAGCCTGGGGCACCCCCAGGTTGAGACCTCACCACCAGGGCTGGTCTCACCTCCCCTGAGAGGGCCCTCAGCCAAAGCACTCACACAAAGAAGAGTCAAAAAGAAAGGAAGGAAGTTTTAAGAGCCAAACTCACCCTCAGTGACTGGCAGGAGAGAGACAAGCAGGCAGGTTAAGCATCTCCTGCATCAATGCTCTGTTTCCCTGGCATGAGTCTGCTGAAGGTGGGGTGGGACCAGAACAATTCCCCCAGACCCTGCAGCACATCCCTGTTTAGAAAATGGCTTTTGTAGAAATAACACAAAGTCAGCCAAAACATCAAATAAGGATTGTTTTCCTGGTGATCACTGAGTAGTTTTTCCTTATTCTAGCCCAATTCAAAGCTTTTATAGTCAGTTGTATGTCTTTTCCATTGGGCTGTGTGAGCTTGTATTGAGCAGAGTCTTTAATTCTGTAGCATAAACACATACAGAACATCCTCAAACCCCCAAATCCTCCAGTTTCAATTTGAGCATAACTGAAATCTTCATTTAGAATCCCAGAATGGTTTGGGTTGGAACGGACCTTAAAGATTATGTCATTCCAAGTCGCAATTAGGGTTAATATAAACAAACAACTGGTAATTATTTCATAGGGGTTGCCCCTATCTGACGTATCCTGGTTTCAGCAGTGAACTCATCTGGCAAGACCCAAAGGCTCATCAGCATTATACAAACTGCACACCAAGATGGGCGTTCAGGAGCTATTCCTGATTTACACTGCAGTGGAGGAAAAAATAATCAGCCAAACTGGTTTTGGCTCTTTCAAAAATTTGTTAGTTTATTTATCAGCAACACTCCCCCTTCCGTCTTTCTAGAGATCCTCCAGTTCTGCTGAGCGAAGAACCATCATTTCAAAAAAGATGAACTGCTTTTGGGCAACGGAAATAATTGCTGTGGTAAACAGGACTCTCTGCTACCCCTCGGGGAAAGGCTGCAACAGCCCACGAAGGGATTGTCAAGAGGGATGAGATAAACTGCACCTAACTTGGGCCATCCAAAAATTAGGCACTGACGTCCCATCCGATGATGTACTGCAGCTAATGAGCACCCTCCTCCAGAACATGACTCATCCCAGCTCTCAGCTGACTGGGAGGAAGCCTCAGCCTAAATTTTAGATTATTAAAATTGGTGAAATGAATCCCTGTGTCCCTGAAGGAAAACTGAGATCTTTGGGAGCTGGGCTTGACTTCTGCCACCAAACCAGCCCAGTCATTCAAATTCCACGGACTGCCTTTCAATCTCTGCAATTCCCACTTGTGCCTCTTGGAAGACTGTTCTTTATATTTTGATTGAATTTATTGATTTATATTTATTTATTAGACTTCTTTTCTTCCCAGACTTTCAGATCAATACCAGGTCAACAGTGGCACAGAATGATTCTCATGGCTGCCTGGCCACTAAACAGGGGGAAATTCCCACTGCTCTTGTTACTGCAAAAACAAAAACCACAAACTCCCCTGAAAGTCCACAAAGGCATCAAATTGAACTGAAAACTTGAAATTCATCTCAATGAATTATGTTTAAATACTGTATCACAGCAATTAAACTCTTCTGGGTTTCCATTTCAACAAACATTGAAATAAAAGCCTGATGTTCCACCCAGTTTTCTTATTTGCTATCTGCTCTGGGGACTATATCCATGTCCCCATCACTGACCTTACACTGAGATGCATCAGTGATCAGCAAAGCACCCTCTGGATGAGCAGACAGCAGCATCCACCTCCAAAATGCCTAAGGATGCTCTGGAGGAGGGTGATGGGCGCACAACGAGGGTCTGGGGGTGCAGGGCACAGCCCGGGGGCGCAGGAGCAGCGTCACTCTGCCCAGGCTGGGGACACGGCACAGAGCAAGGGCAAAACCCTTTGGACCTTCATCCGTCCAGCAAAACCACATCAGCTCACAGTCCAGCCTCCTCCTAGCCCAGAGAGGAGGCAGGAATTTAATTTCTGCCAGAAAACCTTATTAACATACAACTTTTAAACTGCCTTTTCTGCGGGCACTCGCTCTGGGTCACGTTACAGCCCCTACACGCTGAAACACCTTTTCTCCGACACGGGCTCGCAGCAAGTTTGAAGCCTCCTCTGGCAAGGAAAGCGGGGCGGGGGGGAGGGGGGTCGTTCATCCTCGTCGCGAGCCCCTAGAGGGAGACATGACCCCGATTTTGGGAAGAGGCATGCTCGGGATGCAGCAGCGGCTCCACATCCCGGCTCTCGGGCCGTGATGAGATATGGAAAAGGGATGCTCCGGTCACAGCCTCGCCCTGCGATGGATGCGAGGGAGTTGATGACCTCCTGGAGGAGCCAGGGAAAGCACTGACCTGATCCACGAGTAACCGCGGAGGATCCAGGGATAGCGCATTCCACGATGTGCCAGAGCAAGCACACGGAGAGGCGCGTGAGGGAATGGGAGGGGAGGCACGCGGGAAGAGCAGCTCCCAGCCAACCTGGGGAGGTGACAGCTACAGCTTCTCCCTCCGGGGAAATTACTGCTGTGCCGCTTTTTTAACTAAATGCACGGTGGTCCTCTTTATCTTTCTTGTTCATGATTCACAAATTTGAATAAAGAAAAACGACTCAAAAACACCACAAAAAGAGCAGATCTGGATGCTCAGTATATTTGCATGGACAATAAAATATCACCAATTCACAAAGATAAACTACATGGAAGATTAGTCTGAACTGCCAATTCCTTAAAATGTTTCTCATTTCTTGGTTATGGCTATTTTTTGCAAATTTCCCTTTCAGAAATCACATTTCTTTCCAATCAGATCGTTGCCCTGGGGTTGTTGACCTTTATTTCGCCCATCTGGAAAACAAATGAAGCAGGAAGGATAACAATATGAGATCCTAATCAGAAGTGCTGTTTGTTTTTTTGGAAGCTTGATTTCCAACTTATGTATTTCCCCCTAAAGGCACTGCCAGCAATACACTGGATAACCCCACTGCAAGGAAAACCAGCAGCTTGGCCAAAAGTTGGGGCACTTTATCAGTGATGAAATGAAGAAAAAAAAGAAGTCAAATTAACAGTAAAAATGAATACAGATGTAGCTGCAACAGCACTCAAGGGCCAGGTGTGGTGCCTTGATGCTGCATCTAAAGCCTTGTCATCCCAGATTTGGCCTAAAAAGTTTAATGGAAGGTTAAAGGTTTAGTGGGAGTGACAGGCAAGGACAAAACAAACTATTATCACTAATTTTGGTCAAATAATATTTGTAAATAGAGTTAAGAAAATAAGTCTGTAGGGGGAGGGTCCATTAAGGTGGTTGAGCCAGAGGGAAGAGGAAATGCAGCCAAACACCAATCACATTTTGGGTTTTCTCACCAAGCAATGCCAACTCCCAGGGTGAGGATGCACATGAACACAGCATTTTGTTAGATTTGAAGAGGAATTTGTTAATTTGGAGGATCCAATCCCCGTAGTTCTAACTGGAGAATTTCTGAGCTCACTCATGCTGGAAATAAACCTGATTTGGGGGAATGATAGGAAGGCTTTAAATTTTTTATTATTAGAAATCTGTGGGCAGCGAAATCAATAGTTTTTAGGCAGCTCTGTTAAAAAGGGAATAATACTTTTCAGTGTTCATTAAATGCTATTCTTTTCTCAACAATCTCATTGTTTTTCTCACCTCTACATGTCACCCAGGTATTGAATTAGCCTTAAAATCAGCCCTGTGTTGGACTTGATAGTCCCTGTCGGTCCTTCCAACTCAGGCTATACTTTGATTTTGTGATTCTAAAACTGTGCAGGGCTTTGGAGAAAAACCTCATAAAAAACTAGATGAGTTTTAAGGAGTCTCCGAACCCAAAGTAGACTGAGAGTCTGTGATTCCATGAAAACCCCACAAAACCGCTGTGGCTGAGTGAGTGCTACAGAAAGGTCACTGAGTGCTAGAAAGGTCACAGAATCCCAGACTATGCTGAGCTGGAAGGGACCCACAAGGATCATCCAGTCCAACCCTCAGCCCTGCACAGGACATCCCCAAGAGTCACACCCTGTACCCCAGAGGATCATCCAAACACTCCTGGAGCTCTGGCAGCCTTGGGGCTGTGCCCACTGCCCTGGGGAGCCTGTTCA
>JAWWLV010000158.1:1363485-1410159 GCA_035041135.1 Platyrinchus mystaceus
AACTGCAGTGAGGTCTCCCTCAGTCTCCTCCAGCTGAACACACCAAGTGCCCTCAGTGTCCTCACACGGCTTCAAATCAAGGCTCTTCACCATCCTCATTGCCCTCCTGAAGGTGCCTCTTCACTGTCCTCATTGCCCTCCTTATCTAAGGAGAATAATATTGAATCAAGGAGTAGAATTTGGGGAGAGCAGCCCCAGTTGCCCAGCAGGGCAGAGCCAGAGGGAGCAGCGGGTTTGGCAGCACCGATCGGGATCTGCATCGAGTTAAAAACCCACGTGGCTCCAAACAGCAGAAACATTCCGTATGCAGCTCCTGTGCCTGCTCACAACCTTGGATATCACAACCTGATTTGATGACAAATTGTATAAATGGTGCCTAGGACACCGAAATACCAGGGGAGCATCAGCATCCCCCTGTACCCGCCATCCACGAGCACGAGGGCTATTGGTGCAGAGTCTCCTCTGAAGGACAGGCTGCTTGTATCCCATAATAGCAGATCCCACTTAAAAATAGCAAATGATAGGCAGAGGAATAATAAAAACTAGAAAATCATCCCCAAAACCCAGCAATACATCAAAGGCAGTTTAATAGCCCTTAATACTGCCACTGACACAGCTCCTGTACGTGCAGGGCTGGATGATGGAACAGGCAGAGGTTCCTGGGTTTGCATCCATTTCACCCAAAAACTTCATTGCTTCTTGCATGTAAATTATAGATAATGGTTGTGCTGACAAGAGGTTGCACTTGGTTGACTTTGCTACAAGGTAAAATTGGAAGAAAATACCTGGTTTAAAGAACTTTTCTCGTTCTTTCCCCGTGGGGAAAAAAAAAAAAAAAAGAGAGACAAGATACAAGGAGTTAATTGCAGGGGCCTCTTATATGTCTTGGCTGGCTACTGAGCAGAGCCATAACTCAGAGCTGCTGGATACTCAGAGAGGAAACGTTATTTGATGTAGTAGGGGCAATCCTGTGCTTATCAAATCATCTTGCTTGCCTGTAAAGCTAAGCTCCAATTTATGATGTTTTATGAAGCCCCAGATTGAGCTAAGGCTATAAAAATTGGGACTTAATATTCAGGAATAAAAATGCATAGAGCACCACTGAAGTGACTTTTTTTTTTTTTAAAAGGACTTGTATCCTCCTTGTATTAAATATAACCAGGGAGTGTGAAAATAATAGGATGCTGTCCATCAGAGAAAACAAGACAAACGGCACAGGTTTGGAACTCCTAAGCCACAGAAACTTGCTGCTGTGTGTATTTAAGGCAGAATGATGGGTCATACACCCAGAACAATGGCTAATAAACCACTATGCATGGTATTGCCTTTAGTGAGTTTATTTTCATTTTTAAATATTTTCCCTCTGAGAAAGTTCAGAGAAGTCTCTCAAAGCACATCTGCCCACTAGACAGATTTTTTTTTTTTTAAATGTCCAAATGCCCAGAAAGAAATTGGACATTTACATGCAGCTGTTTGGAGAGCAACCCTTTCATTTACTTACCTGAGAAAAAGGATGAGATTCCTTTTTTATAGGCTTGAAAAATGAAAGTAAGAGAGATGGGAATTTTCCTAATCCATCCCTGCACTCTCCAGAGTCACCACTGCATCTGACACACCACATTCCCTCACTGATCTCTTATTAAAATCATTGGGACAAGACACCCTTCTACTTAAATTACATATTTAAGGTCTGGGTGGAGCAAAGCAGAGAGATACCTGTTTAATGTTAGATATCTATTGAGCCAAACATTTAAGCACTCTCATAACTTGCAAAGGTGTTCCTGTGACTGAACAGCTACTTGAATTACTGCTGTGCAGAGATGAGGTTATTTACATGCTTAAGGTTAAGTGTGATCTCCTAAAACCAGGCTGGAAATCCTCAGGAAAAAAAAAAAAAATCAACCAAGATAGCAATTATACAAGAATTGGTTAAAACATCACTGGATTTTTACTTGGAGATTTTGGGATCTAATTAAGAAGCAGGACTGATGTGCTCAGCTCTGTCCTGCTGGCTGCCCAAGGGATCCCTCGTTTGAACAGTCCAGCCTTGATCATTAAAGGGATGTGCTAATGACAGGTGTGGGCACCAGGAATCAAATGACTTAAAGCTCTGCAACACCTGAAGTCACTTTTCATATGATTTAAAGATGGAAAAATGTGCAGTCTCTTAAAATGTCTTAAGGATATGCATGGATAACCTCTCTAGGAGCAGCCTGTGCCAGGAAGAAGTTGCTCCCCCAGCTGCTCATTAAAACCCTCTTGCTGGAGGTTCTGAACAGATCTGTTGGCAAAGCAGTTCAAATGAGCACTTTAATTCTCTTCAGGCAGGAAAAAATAATTAAAAAAAAAATCAGCTGGGGTAGCTGGGACCAGTAATTCAAACAGTTTAAACCAGCCTGGCTGAGAGGAGTTAGGAAAAGAGGCACACAGACCTGGCTCAGCATCAGCTCATCCCAGTGGGTGTTGCCTCAGCTGGCACCCAAACCCTGCTCCCATTCCTGTCCCGCAAGAGTCAATCATTTTTGTACTTAAATAAAAGTACTTATTACAAAATAGGTCCAGAAACACTCAATACGTTATTTTAAATATTTTCCCTCATTAATTAATAGGGATTACTAATTCCCCCCCCCCCCCCGAATTAGGGATTTCTTCCATTTTGGAATTGCACATGACTCAGAGGACACAGCCCAGGGCTCAGGAGGCAAGATCCTTTAGGTCCAGCATCACTGCCCATGACTCCTTATGTGATCCCTGCAAAACTGAACTGATTCCTTGAACTAACACTGTGAATCTGCAACCAAATTATCAGGGTACAAAACCTGCCTGGCATTGCCACGTTCCCTGGGTGAATCCCTGGCTCTGCCACACGAGTTCCTTTGCACCAGGTTGGAATTTCACCTGTGGATGCAGGATCTGTGCATGGCAAGAGGTGTTTGGGGTTATTTCTGACTACAGACAGAGGGTACTGAGCAGGTAACACAAGTAATATCACTTAGGTAATACTTTTGTTTCCTGCATTTTAAAATCCATGATACAGCTATGTAGTCAGCATTTACAAACCAGGATTTCCTTCACACTCTCTTCTCCATTTACTTCCCTGCATCCGACAGAGCTAGGGGGAAAAAAAATCCCAATCCATGCTGAGGCAGAAAAACAACTCACTAAAACACCATCTAAAACAGGAGGTTTGAACTCATTGAAACTCTATTATATGCTTGAGTAAGTCCTGGAACAATAGAAGGCTGGGTGTGATTATGCAGGCAGGCAGAAATATGCCAGGCAGATGTTGCCCTTACTGCCACTCCTTGGAGTCTCATCACTGGCCTGGTCACCATCGTCTCTCCAACTGGCCATTTGAGGTGTTCACACCAGGATAAGAAGGTAATGTTGCATCTGTAAGTCAGGTACTGCTGCTTATTTATGTTGTCTATATGACTTTTTAAAAAATAAATATATGTCACTCAGGTTTTCAGAGAAAAGATTTAAAATATGGAATTTTAAGGATATTGAAAAAAAGAAAGTAATTGGCTTTTTATTTTTAAGCCCAAGTTCTAATGTGGGGGAGGTCTGACTAATCATTTCTAAGCATTTGGTGATGGGGAATTCTTACTAACACTGGAAAGCCACATGGGCAAAGCCATCAGTAATAACATCTCTAAATTCCCAAACAAATTTGCACGAGTAACATGGGAGAGGTCACAACCCTTTTGTGACCTTTCCCAAAATTCACTATATACATAATGCACACATTGCACATGCAACCCACACAGATCCCTGCCTAACCTTTCCACCTGGACACGGAAGTGCAAATGGCACAAACACAGAAAAAAGGTTTTCAGACTCTCATCTCCTCTTATCCCATTAAAAGGGGGACAGATGGTCACACCAGCACCGTCACCCCCAGCGTGACTGTCGTGGAGGCATCGCTCTGCCCCAGGTGCTTTCATCCTATGGAAAGAACCCTATGGAAACCCTGTGCATGGCAGAGTGCCTGTGACACCTTGCTGTGCCTGCAACCCTCCAAGAAAAAACCCGGGACCTGTAATGAGCAAAGAGCAAAGCTGAGCACAGAATTCGCACAAGCTCTTCCCTCGCATTGTTCAGACCTAGCTCGCGTTTTTCTTCTCTTAGGTAGAAAACTCTGCTCAGGGAGGAGGTCCTGGCATGTTTTTGGTTTTATTCTCACATGTTTTACTTCAGCCCAGGGATGAAGTGCAAGTGCTGATCAGCACGAGGCACATAAATACAGGTACCACCCAGTTTCACAAATGCTGCTCACTAAAGCAGCTCTGCCTTCATTCAGGGAGTCCATCATTTCAGAAAACCCAAAGAGTTTACAGAAATCATTGTCAAAGACCCCATCATTTTGCAGTTAGTATAATTAATAAGGTGTGCACCAAATCTAAGAGTGTTTTAACACATGTTTGCAGCTGAATTGCATTATTGTTATGTTATAATAAAAGAGAACCACATGGCAACAGAGCACCAGGGACCCAAGCTGATGCAACTGTTAAACATCAATAGAAAAATCAGAGGGGAAACATCAAGTTTTCCTTTAAAATCAGTTTGGTTTTCAAGAGCTGTGACTTTTATTTAGTAGATTTTGTGAAAGCTTCTGTTTATAAAAATTACTGGGTAGTGTTGGCTGTCAGAAAACACAAACAGGCAATTAGTGCAATAAGTAGAATGATAGAACAAACTCCTCCTGGCAGCCTCCTCTCTGGAGCCAAGCAAGGCCTCAGTACCATGAAAAATTAGGCATGTGTCTAAGTCCACAAGATCATTCTGGGAGTCTGCTGGGACTGCTCACACACTAAAGTGCGTGTGAGTGGTTTGTAAAAGCCCAGAAATATTTCAGGGAAACTCGATTGCAGAGACGGTCAACGGTTGTGTTGTGATGTGGCACCACCTAAAAGCCATTTCAAAAAGTCCCCTGGAAGTGTTGAAAATATTCTGCACAGAGTTTGGATTAACTTTAATGGATATATTCTATTTGGTGGCCTTGGAAGGTCTGGTTACTTCTCTGTCTCCCTATTTCACACCCAAATTGTACACTGTGTTTTCCTGCAGCGTCTCAGTGGTGGAAATAGCTGGTTCTGCCATGAAATAATGACAAGTTTAGGTCTTTGTGGTGAGTGTGAGCTTATGGACTGTGGAAGTAAATGAAGGACAGAACAGCCCTCACAAGAGAAATGTGATTAACTACACAATGTCACCCAGTTACCTTAATTTCTTCCACTCTATAAAAATCAATGGACCCAATTTCCTGCACGAAAACCTGACCATTGGTGTGTTCTGAGAGCACTCTCATTATCTTTGCTCCAGACCTGCACATCACCTCCTGCATGTGCTCATTCCTTAAAGGTACTCTGATGGACCTGAAGAAGCAAAAAGAAGAGCTAAAATTAACTCCTCCTGTGATGTTTTAACTTGGTTTGGGAATTATGTTGAGGATGACTGAGCAGGACCAACACAATGTCACTCTGGACACCTCCCCCAAGATTGCTCCCAAAGGACACTTCTCATGAGCTCATTCTCAGAAACAGGGGTTGTTGCAGTGATAACACATGAGAGATGATGAAACAAATTTATGGATGGATTATTCTGAAACTGAGCTGTTCCTAAGGAATTCTTACAAAGGGGAACTGTTCTGGAGGAAACTCCCCAACAGTTGCTGAAAAAGCGGGCAAAATTCACCAACAGAGGAATAAATTATGTCAAGAAGAACGTCCTTTCTTTCTCCCTCTCCAAATAGTGGATTCAGCCACATCTTCTCCCAACACAAGCCCACCTGAGCCAGGGCAGTTATTCCTGCTGTCTCCCTGTGTGTGACAGTGTAGAGTCATGGAGGGGTTTCGAGTTGAAGGGCAGCACTGACACTCAGATCCAACAATAACAGACTCTTTGCTTCAGTGACCTCTCACCAACTTAAGAACCACATTTGATCAGGCAGCTCCTGGGAGGTAAATCCAAGAGCAGGACTCTGCATGGCTTTCATTAGCCAGGAGGCAGAAGGTGGGTTGACTCTGCCACCCTTCTCCTTCCCATTCCTCTGTGTTTTGTACCTACTCCATGCTGACCTAAAGTGGTCCATCCTAATTGGAGCCTTTATGTTAAACACAAAAGATTTCTAACCTACACTTAGAAAGGCTGCAAGTCAGGCACTGAGGCACAACACTTAAACTCTGCTCATCTCTAATCTCAACTCCCATGCACAGAAAGCATGGCCAGTGTCAAATGAAACAGGCAATTAGTCCCCCTCAAGCAGGGAGCAGCTCAAACCGTAACATCATGCCAGCCGTGATTAAGAGTGATACAGCACATCATCATTGTCAACACTATTCAACCAATGTAAACCTTAGTTAGAAATGTACTTGTCAGAGAAAAATGCGCCTTTGATTTCTATTACACTTTCCCCAGTAATTGCTGTCATCAGTGGCAGGTTATTATTACAGTTGAATAGAGTTTCAGTAATTACTTTTGCACAGATTCTAACAGCTTTTAGATTGAATGATATTCTGACAGTTTGAATACTCTTGACAACAATTACCTTTTTCCTGGTTAACACTGATTCAGGAAAATTAAAAATTAAATCTGTTCAGAGGAAACACTTATGTATGGCACTAGTAAGTGGGCTGATACAAAAATGTGTAAATTACAGAATGACTTAGAATAAAAAGTTCTTTTGCTCTTCCTCTTGTGCTTTTTAAAAAATCAGCACTTAGGGTACATGCAGTTCATGGTGGTTAGATTACCAGTAAATGATGTGAAATGATTTAAAGCACTTCTGAAGCCACTTCCTACTGATCAGCTTGAAATCAAGGAAACACTATTATGGAGGAAGGCTTGTTGCTCCCACCCTAATTTTTGTCTTTGGTAACAGTCAGATAATGGCTTTTAGCTTTCAAAGCATTATTGTTAATCTCACGTCACCAGATTATTTAAAAAACACAACAACAAACAAGCGAACTGTCTTACAGTGGTAGTCTAGAAAAAAAACCCAGCATGTTTGTTATTCCTGAAAAATTTATCTAATACTGCAGGGGTCATAACTCAAATGGCTTGATTAAAAAAAAAAAAGTCTCATGCACAGAGCTCTCCAATTTAATTTTCCTCTTCGACAGGATAACTGGCCTTGTGGAGAAGGGAGATGCAGTCGATGTGATACATCTTGTTATTAGGAAGCTTTCTGATACTGTTTCACATGCCATTCTTATAATAAAACTAAGAAAATATGGTCTAGAACCAGATAAAATTACCATAAGGTGGAGAGAACAATTGGCTGAAAAACTGCTCTCAAGGAGTAGCTATCAATGGTTTACTGTCAAACTGGGAGGAAATTTCAGGTGAGATTCCTTGGGGATCTGTCCTTGCTCCTGCTCTGTTCAATATTTTCATAATGACTCAGTTAAAGGGAAAAGAGATTACATTTATGAATTTTGCAATGTTGAGGAGCTGGGATGGTGGGAACCCTTGGGACGTCTGGATCAAAATCCAAGAAGATATTAACAGTTTGGAGTGATGGTCTGAAATTAAGATGAAATTCAATAAAGCCAAGTGTAAAGTGTTGCACTTAGAGAGGAGAAATCAGATGCAAATGAGAAATTGCCAGTAAAGGAGCTCTATTACAGCTTCAAAGTTACAGTGGCCTATGAGCTCCGTCTCAAACAAAGGAGTAAAACTGCTCCAGAAAAGGTGATTTCAAGGATTTGTTAAGAAGCATTTGGATGATACTCTCAGACACAGGGTGTGACTCCTGGGGAGGGTCCTGTGCAGGGCCAGGAACAGGACTTAATGATCCTTGTGGGTCCCTTCCAACTTGGCATGTTCTGTGATCTTACTGTGGGAATTATCCCACCCTTGTTAAGATGGGGCTGGAATTCTCTGCCCCATCTTGAGCTCATGTCTTTAAAGAGGTGCAAAGAAGCTGGAAAGGATTAAACGAAGTCCAGCTGAGAACAGCAGGAATGGTCAGGTCAGGACTCATAAGATCATGGAATGGTTTGGGTGGGAAGGGACCTTCAAGATCATGTAATTCCATCCCCTGCCATGGGCAGGGACACCTTCCACTATCCCAGGTTGCTCCAAGCCCCGTCCAACCTGGCCTTGGACACTTCCAGGGATGGGGCAGCCACAGCTTCTCTGGGCAACCTGTGCCAGGGCCTCCCCACCCTCACAGGGAAGGATTCCTTCCCAATATCCAATCCAAATGTCCCCTCCTTCAGCTCAAAGCCATTCCCCCTGCGCTGCCTTTGGAGTCTGTTGCAAAGCTGTGATTGAGCCTTTAGTTTCTGACACCTCTCCCAACTCTGATCCACTTGTGTATTAAAATATCACTGTCTTTTTCTTCCTGCACATTAGAATTATAGATATAGTTTATTGTTATACTTTCCATGGAGCCTTCTCTTTTTATTAGCATTGTACAATCTGTACAAAAGCAAAATTTAGTCCTTTCAGGGAGCTGAAAGGAAGCAATCGTTTACATGACAAATCCAACATTATCATATGTAAACCTCATTTACTATGTAATGTCTTCCTGTTTCCAGACCATTAATTGAATGAAACCTATTTTCACATTCTGGTGTGCAGCAGAATTCTCCAACTAACAGAAATGGTGCTTTTAGGGGAAAAAAAAAAGTAATGCTAGAAAATATTTCACATACTGACTGGTCTAAAACTATAGGGATGTCTAAACAGTATATTATTTTCAGTACACTACTCAAAAATTAAAACAGTGGGGGTTTCCACAAGCCAAAGGTGTGCAGAGTATTTGGATAGAAACCTGCCTGGTAAAGCACCATTTTTTAATGTTCATTGTGTATTAAGATGACACTTGTAACACCCAACAATGCTACTGTAAATATGTGGAGATAAACACAACCAAGGAGACTCCAAATTCCAGCTTAATTTAAGATACACAGCACTTTGGAGAGTCAAGATTGATGTTTGCAATTGAAAGATCTTGACAATTATTTTGTTGAGTTTCCTCACAAGCAAGTCTCTAGGCCTGAAGGAGCAATGGCAATAAAGCTCCTCACAGGTTCCAGATGTGCTCCTTTAGAAGAATAACTATTTTTTAGAGTTCTTTTTAAGTCTAAGGAACAAAAAAACAAACAAACAAACAAAAAAAGACTAAAAAAATACCCAGCTAGAAGGGGACTCACCCAAACCAACTCTTGCTCAGTATTATGTTGATGAAAAGTAAGAAAACACCGAGGACATTTTCTATAAAGCAGTGCCACCAACCTGGTCTCACAGGAAAGCAGAGAAACAGAAAAGGATTGAAATCATGAAGGGCAAACTTCAAGGTCTTTCCCTCCCCGCCCACAAGAGGAACCCCTGGGCCCAAAGTAGAGTTTGGACACCTCCAGGGTTTAGGCTCTGGTGCCACAGTTCCATCTGCACAACATGGACAAGCCAAGCAAAATTGATATCAAAACGAGAAAAACTGGCAATTTCAAATTGCCTACTACATTCCTTTGCTTTTTGACCTCGATCCAAAGCCTCTCTAAGCCAAAGAAAAGACAAGCTCACAATTAGTGAATATGACCAGTTAATGGGTCTGTTCTGAACAAGCTTTTAAATAAAACAATAAGCAAGCCTGGGAAAAAGCAACTTGCTGGGCTATCTGAGGCCAAGTTCTTCTAAGCACAGGTCAGGTTATTTTAAAATAAATTCCTTTTAGCAATTGTTCCATCAGGACTCTGTCATTCCAGAGGGAATGGGCCCAAAACTTCTAGTTGCCAAATAGCTTAATCTTGGTGCATCTGGAACTGTATTTTCTTCAAATAAAACTAATTTATAATACGAGTGGGTTTGTTGATTTTCTGAACAAAATTGTTCCCTGACAACTTCAAAAGCAAATTCCATATAGAAAAAAAAACCCCAAACCCAAGATTGTTACAGAGCTTTTTAAGAACTCCACAGAGCCATAACAGAATTGAATAGGTAAGAAAATCAAAATGCAGATGACTAGAAGGAAAAGAAAAGAGAAACAGACAACTCCAAAATGTTTCTGAATGACCAGGTTGCCAAACGCTGGAAACTGGAAATATGAAAGCTAAAATATTCCCTGAAAAGTAACTCCTAATCTCCCTCTTGCTATCTCCTGGCCTCACCAGGATTCAAGTTGTGGTCGCAATCCACACCAAAAGTATTTCAATGCCATTCTCTCCCAACAAAGATGAGGAACAGGGATGATGAGACGATCCTTAGCTCAGCATCACCGTCCTCCCAAACCTCAGGCACAGACCATTACAGCCCCATAACCCCACACTCACCTGGCCATGCCCAGCACCCTTCTCCTCTTGCTCACAGCAGCAAAAACTTCCCCATCCCCATTCCCACAGCAGGAAAAACAAGGACTCTCCCAGGTGTTTTCCATGAGATTGAATAAACAAGTTGCACTTGTAACCCTCTAACCTGCATTAGAAGTGAGAATCATAACAAGTTATCCAGGATTCCTCAGTTGTCCCACCATCCCTTTGCCTCTGGAGTGGTTGAAGGGAAGGCTCTAAGTGGTTTTGTTTTACCATCCAGTGTGCCAGGAGTGTCTGATTAACAGTTTTCCATCCCTATTCAAGCATCTTTGTTAGGAGTAAGTATTTGCTCTTTTAGATCTTGATCCAAAGCCTTTCAAGGCCATTGAAAAGTCTCCCATTGATGGGGAGAGGGGTGAGCCTTTGCTAATTGTTCCTTTCACATTAGAGTGAAAACAAATTCTTCAGCTTTCACTGGAAACCCATGAAGTTTAATTCCTTGATATACTGGACCCTTATTTTAAGTAGGCTGATGAGGAGAGGAGGGGAAGGGGAAGACAAAGCCCAGGACAGGGCTGTGCCTTGGCTGGAAGTATGGACATTATACAGCCCACGGGACACATCACAGGGCTCGGATTTTACTATCCAGAAAGGCTCCAAAATCACAGAAGGTTCTCCAAATTCACAAAGGGTTCACAAATTCACAGTATTCTTCATTTAAGGTGCTCTTTGCTCACCAGCAGACCTGAGCTCAGAAAGCCACTCCAAAGCTCCCCAGTCACTGCTCACTGGGAAGAATTTCTCTCCAGGGAGCTCTTTTTTTAGTTTGCTCTTCTCCCACATCGAGGTGTCATCTCTGTTCAAGGCAGAAGTGCAGACGGAGAGAAGTGGAAGGTCTAGACAGCATCTTAGACAGCATGTGAGTTTTGGTTTGGGCTACCTCAAGAAAAGATATTGAGAAATCACAAGAGGCTTATTCAAGTCCAAGAAATGTGGCTGGTGAACTGAAACAAGAAATTCTGATGGACACGAAAAGTTAAGCACACAAATGTTAGTGATAATGGATTTTTAGAATTCCCTTAAACAAAATCTCTCCTAATTCATGTAATTTTTTTAGAAAGCTGAGTTTTAGCTGGGCACATATCACACAGTCAGGTGATGTCATCTCCCAGGATGGCAAACCTGAAAACAGCTCCATGATGGAATGACCAAAGGTTGCTTTTAAAACTAGTGCCTTTGCCCAGTGAAGGAGACAAACTGGCTGGAATTAATTCGTTTTTCCACCTATAGGTTAAAAAAAGCCTCTGTAAACACAATGACAGAGATAAATACAGACCTGTAAGAGGGGGAAAGCAGCAGTGGCACATGGCTGAGCCTTGGGGACACCAGGAGAGAGCACAGTCAGCCAAAGATGTCCCCAGTTCGTGTGTTTGAGGACAGCAAACTGCTCTGGACAAACCATCCATCCCATCAATACTGCTATTTGGGTGGAAGAAAGAGAATTAGTAAAGAGAGAAATAGAGACAGTGCAATATAATCTGGAAAAATACCTTTAAAAACCTGTCTTCTTACAATGAAATAATTTTTCTTCTCTCCATCAAGAGGGATTTCACCCTGAAGTTGTTTCTAAAAGACAGTAAAACATAACAGATGAACGTTGCCTTGCACAAGGAACACACACATGCATTTAAATCACTTATATTTTACTTTTTTATGATGCAATTGCGAATTGTGTTATTTTGCATTTGTAATTAGAGGTTGAAACAGATGGTGGAGATGGTTTAAAGTGATGTACTGGAGGAGGCAGCTCTGGGGCCCGGGTCTCCTGCTCCACTGAGTGCTGAGCATGGAAACCCCACCAGGAGGTGGCCAAACACCAAAATGCTGCACATCAAAGCACCCTGGGAAGGACCAAAATGGAGCTTCTAAAAGATCAATAAGCACTGGTGAAAATCTTTTTTTCCCCCCATTAAAAAAGCACATACAGTGTTCCCAGTACCGGGCTCTGGTTTTGGGGTGTGTGGTGGACATGTTTGACCCTTACCCAAACCAGCAGTGTTTTGGTACAGCCTTCAAAGGAGGGAAAGGCCAAAGCTGGACCAAAACTCCTCTAGAAACCTCCCAAAGGAGCAGTGACCAAGTGACCACCAGTTCACACAACTGTGGAACATCAACCATATGATCAACCACGAGTAACAGGTGACTTTTCCAACTCCCCTTCATCAAGGCACGAAGACATTTGTGGGTGCAAGGAGTCCCATCATACCCTTCCCATCATGTGGAATTTGACAACGAGACAACTCCTTTATCCCATAAATGTTCCAGCCTGAGTGAGGGAGCAGTGTGCGTGCAGGGTGGGGATCACCCTGGAGTTGGGACAGCTCTCCAAGTTGCTCCTCAAGGCAGAGAGAGCTTTTGCCAATGACAGATCATTGGATGAGTCCAATGTGAGTTCTCCTTAAACTGCACCTGCACTCAACTCCAGTGCCTCTCCCCTTGATGCCTCCCAAGGTTTGAGATTCCTTCCTTAAGACAACCTTCCTTATCCAAGGAAGAGACACCTCTTTTCCCACAACACATCCTCAGTAAGTGACTGATGGAATGCTGAATTAACGTGAATCAAAGAAATATTCACTAGTAATTATTATTAATTGGTATAGATACTTCCATTAGGCCTAAACCATCATCCAAGTCTGAGACTAAGATTAGACCTAACTGCACCTAAGCTCCATCAACTTACTGATTGGTCATTTTCTGCCAAAAATGGAGCAAAGCCTACCAAAATACATCCCTCTTTTTAAGCATCTGTCAGGGTATTGCTAAAGCAGCCCCAAAGTGTCATTTAGAGCTATGACCTTCAAGGACCCAGTCAAGGATCCTTTCACCCACAAGAATCCAAACCCATAAGCCCCAAATCAGTGTTTTAAACCACTACAGAGTCCTATAAGGACATGGAAAAGAGTCATGCTGATATTATATGGTTTATATTTGTTATTAGAGATATTCCTTAAAACAGCTTTTATGGTAACTACTAATATTATATTATCTCCCCTATTAGGCTCTTATGAGAAGGATTTTAATATTTTTCAATTTGACTTTTTTTACCAGTAGTGCAATATTTACTGAATGCTCAAATTGAAAAGGCAACTCTAGCTGCTGTTTTATCACTTAGTTTGGTTTCTTCATTTTTTTTTTCTAAATACAAGAAGGATCTGAAGTAAACAGACCATAAATTCTTTCTATAAATAATAACTGTTTACTATCTTTGGGGCTGGGTATGGACAAAGAAATGGAACCAGAATGCTGTAAGAACAAATTTTCTTTGGGGAATTCATTCACATCTGTTCCTGTATCACAACAGGAGGAACAGAAATGATTAAAAAAAAAAAAAAGGCAGAAAAGAAAGGGAATGTAACTTTCAAAAGGAAAAATGGCTCCCTCTGATCTTTAGCTGGAGATTCTGATGAGTTTTTATTCTACCTGACCTGATTAGCCCAGTGTTAATAAAGAGCTAATGAAGAAGGGGAGACTCATCCTGAAAGTTAATTCCTTTCTGGAAAGGAGATAGATGGGTTTCTAAAAACAAGTATATCTGGAAAATACACTTGTCTGATTACTTGTTTCCCAATTTTAATGCATCCCCTTTCAACCTTTGCTGATGCACTGTGTGCAGGACTTGGCAAAAGAGCTTCTAGTCCTGAAACTGAGCCAAATTCTACTTTAATTTATTTAAATTGTAACAATTTAACCCATTGCTGATGTGCTATAATCAATAATCAGAAAGTTATGTATCAAAAAAAAGAAATACCCTTTCCCTCTGTCTGAAGTGGGGACCTGGCACTGACCTCACTGCCCTGGGGGGTGGAGGGACTTTGGGATCAGGAGCCCATCTCAGGAGCTCCTGCAGCCCTGACACAGGATAACTCACTCACCGAGTGATCAGTGCTGGGCTCATCCCACCTGGTGGGAATCAGGTCTGGAGAGGAGTGGGATGGCCTGGATTATTTGTTGTGTTTGCAGAACTTCTTTGCACCCCAAATATGGGTTCATTTCTTTGAAATTCAGATCAGACCATGCTGTCATCAACTCCTTCCTCCCCAGCCTTGGACACGGGCTGGGCTCTGCACATGTGGGACGTGGGTTTTGACAGTGGAAACACCACTTGGCTTTTAAGATCTGTGTGCCTTCAACAGAGTTCATTGTAAATACAGGATATTAGTAGTATGAAATCAATGAGACTCATGGAATTGATAACTAAATGCATGCCTTTTATAATTTATAATTAATGTACCCATTATTAGCCTACATATTCTTCCTGTTTGTGTGAGAACAGACCTGATACAGAATCAAAGGAAAGGAGTTGGGGCTCTTTTTGACCAATATTTGACTGCCATGGTAGTCTTTAGGAAATATAAATACAAATGCATATAAATATATAAAATGTATAGATAGGGATATATAAAAACACCCAGACACGATAGAAGGTTTTCTGCAATAAATTGTACTATTAATTTCTCTGATTTTTCTGTTTCTGGTCTTTTTATCATGGAAAATGGTGACATAATTCTGGGATGTAGACAAACACCCTCTACTACCTAGATTAATCTATTACATAGATTAATATCCTCAAGACTGACCTGCTTGAATTTCCATGGCTTCAGTGCACACAACTAGAAGGCCTGGCAAGTACTGAATTCTTTCAAGAACTATTTATTTCAAAGTTACAAGGCTGATGAAGGTTTTAGAGCTACATATTCCTGTTTTTCTTGGAGCAACATCTTTAAAGATATGCAAAGAGGGATTTCTCAGCACTATTCAGAAAGGAGTCTCAAGTGATTTGCCACTTTGGAGTACAGAGATTGTTTTCTAATTCAAGCAAACATTTTGAAAAAATACAAAAAAAGGATGTGAGAAAATGCTCATTAGGAAAACAACACCAGGAATCTCCACAGGAATATTCAACCAACTTATTTGATTTTTGTGCTTTTAGATCTTGGAGCAGGAGCAACGTAATTTTTTTTTTTTTTTAAATATAAGGATAAATGTAAAATTCACCCATGAAAAAATGAGGTTTTAAAGGATTTGGGGTACGTTTGGAATAAACCCCCAATCAAAAGCCCACTAAGAGCATGGTCCCAAAGCTGAAGTCATTAGAGCTGGTTATTAAATTGCTGTGTGTTCTTTTTTTTTTTTTTGGAGACATTATTTGGGTACAGCAGTCTATGAAAATACGTATTATCCTCACACAAACAGATCTTTAGAACAGATCTATTTACATAGTAGATGGACATATTCAGAGGAAACACTTGATAGATGGATGCAGAGATCAAATTTCTCTGCTTTGGTGATAGAAGGGCTGTGTGCTGTGCATAGAAAATGCCTCCCTTTAGATAATGTATATTTGACTTCAACTTTTGCATATTGATCACCCTCCGAGCTGCAGATACTTCACCATGTGGAAGCTAACGTAACATGAGTAACTTGATTTCAAACTTGCACATCTTAAGCCATATGTTCCCTGATATCTGAACATAAATCCACTGAAATTTACTGTTCTATACTGCAGATCAATAATCCTACAGGATTTCAGAAGTGCTGAATGTATATTACTTTCGGTAGCTTTGAAGACACATGTTTTCAGATACAATTATTTACATACAGGGTCCAAGACCAGGAGATAACCTTAAGCACTGGCAACATTAACACTTGCAAATAATCATCACTATCACTCTCACACTCCATAATCTGCTAACATATGTCTACATTTTCTATGTGTTTATGTAGTACTTTATATGGAAATGTTTCATTACTGCCCCCAGCAACACGTGGCATTTCTTCAAGAACATTTCAGCACCTTTTAACATGGTTTCTTCAAACGTCTTTCTAATTGTGAGGATTTCATTCTACAAATGTTATCACTGCTCAAGCAGATCAATTTCTTAACTGCTTAATATGCATGCTCGAGGCATTCCTACAAAATGCAAAATATACAGTGCAGAATTAATAGAAATAAACTACTACCGGGCTATTACAGATCAGATTTGAGGCAGCAGGGTTGGAGAGAACTCCATTTTAAGACTTTTTATTGTGGCAACATGTCATCTAAAATTTTTGTTTGGAATGTAAGGCACTTCTTCCCAATTAATTTCTACCAAACCTCTTTCTCTAGAGCAAATTATGATATTCTTAGTTACCAACACAGCGGCTGCTGGTGCAGAGAGTGTTTACATTGGAAATATCTGTCACAGTTCCAGATTTTTTGAACCTCAGTTGATTGTGCTCGCCTTTTTTTTGCAAGTTTCTGTCTGACCAAGCATCTTCTAACGCTGCACAAGATCCAGAAGGGTGGAGAGACCTCCAGGCAGGTCCAGATGCAGAGAAAAAGGTAACATCTCACTACTGCAAAGGCTCCTGAGCCAGCTCATTGTGGTCACATCAAAGGGGCTTAGACAAGACACTGCCATGGATGCTTTTGTTATGTGGCATTCAAATAACAATTCAACCTTCTAAAAATAAGGGATCTGAATCTATCCACGAGGAAGGGCTTTCAGGCCAAACTTCTCTCTGTCAAACACCAAGCCTAGACTAAATTTATAGAACTAAAGGCAAGTGAGACCACTCCAAGTCCCAAGGTTTATTTGTGGTTTGGTTGGAGATGTTGTGAAGCTCAGGAAATTTTTGTCTCGGTGTATCCTTCCAGCATCCTTTTCACCATCCACCCAGGTCTAAGTAGTCTGGTTTGATGTTGGGGAGAAACAGTGTTGGCAAGAAAGGACTTCTGGTTTATGCCTTGAAGCACAGGTACAGGAGCAGGAGACGTGGACACCAGCACTGCCCTCACCTTGGTTACACAGATATTCAGCATTTGCTGATGCTCATGTGGGTGATGTAACAATTAATCTAACTGCATAAACAACTTGGAGAAGAAGAGCCTGGTAGAAGAGCACAGCAGACTCCTCCTGACCCCAGAGCTTGTGCATCCCAGCCCTTTCGGCTGCACCACCTATCCTTGCACCGGACACATTCATCTACAAACCACTCAGAACTCTCCTCTTTGACTAAGGAAATAAAACACAGCAATCATTCTGAGAGGAACAAGATGATTTCTTCAGTGAAGTCCATGGAATTTCTTTTTTGAAGCTGGAAGAAATGTAGTTTCCCTGCTGAGAGATTTGGTGCCAATGCTGTCGGAGGGATGAGTCATTGTTTCCTTCCTATATATCAGCCGAGTACCTATAACTGTCTCTCATCTAAATGTTAATTGTATCCAACAGAATGACTTTAAATGAATACTCTGTCAATAACACTGTTATTAATGTTCCTTGATAGGCATGGTTGGAATATTTTGTAAGATTAGTCTAATATTTCCTCCAGAATCTGCTTCATGTGTTGTGTTATTGCGTCTACTTTGATCAAAACCTGCTTGTAAAGTCTTGGGTGGTTTTTATTAACTCTCCTCCCAAGAATTCCCATATTGCTAACTTCTGATAGTAACTATATTACTACATGCACAGTAGTAACCCTCATTTATTTGGACCACAAGCTTAAGTTTAGCTGTTAAATTGATATTTTCTGACTGCTCAGCAGCGCGTTTTATTGCCTTCACCCGGTGCAGCTGGTACCGTGAGAGCTGATGGTATTGGGGGGTGACAGTGTTAGGCTTGGTTTAGTCATGTGAATATTTTGATTTATGCCAACGCTCCCTCTGTCTCTCTAAACGACCACAACATGAATCATTTGGCAGCAATCCCTCGGTGTTGGCCGCTCACCTACCTGAGACAAAGGGAGGCACAGAGCAGAGCCCATGTGTTTGACTGGAAAACCAGACAGAACAGCTTTTCCCTGCTGCCCCGTGTGAGTCCCTGATGGAATCCACGGGCAGGGAGGAGCAGCAGCAGTGCCAGGAACACCTGAGCAACAGGTGCTGGGATCTGGCTTTGATGGAGCCGCTTTGCCAGCAAAACCCGGGTTGAAAGCACTCCCAGTTTGAACAGAGCAAATGACTGATCCAAAGGCTGAAAGCCTCGGGTTTGTTTTTTTTTTTCCTCATTTCTCTTTCTCTTCCCCCGCTGTTCCTTCAGATTTGGTCCTTTTGTTTCTTCTCCCTCAGACATCTGTCCTCTGCCTGGGCTGCTGTTCCGAGCAGGGAAAGGACAGATTTCCCACCTCAGGTACAGCCCACTTTGATAGTTCACAATGAGGCACCAAAGCTCAAATAAACACAGAGGGGAAAAAAAAAAAAAGGTTAAATCCCTACTTGAAAACCTGTTTTGTGTTTTCTTATTTCTTAAAGTTATTTTTAAGTGTTTAAACCAGACCAATTATAGTCAGAAACTACTTCACTTAATCCATTCCTTTATCTCCTGGGAAAAATCACCAAAGCAATTCTCAAAATGTTTAAATCCCACAGTGTGCATAAAAGCAGCAAGTAAATCTGCTCCTTCCCAGGCAAACCTTAAGGATTTCACTGACATCTTTAATTAAACCAGCAAATAGGTCGGTGTCTCTTGTATTCTGACCAACACACTGTCAACAAGGAGGGAGAAAAAACTGAAAAGGAGGATTTGTACTGAAAAATAGCACCAGAAACATTTGTATAATCATGATCATGGACTGGAACAGGAATGTAATCAGGAATTATTAAACATTATCAACTACTTCCTGGCAACACACTGCTGGGATAACACTCCTGTAACTACTGGTGAGTTAGTTATGAAATAATTAAGCCCAAAAATTGGAAATGGAACAAAAAACCCCAAACTGGAAACACATGAAGCTGTGCAAAAGCAAAGTAGGTTTATCTCCATGAATTTATAAGTGTGGATTTAATTCCAAAAGGGAGAATTGTGCAGTTGTTATTAGATCAGCAATAAGCCCAGATGGCTGCAAAGGAGCCGTTCTCCAACACATCCTGCCATCCCTACCCTACCCTCCTACTCGGAGGAGAGCGAAATACAGGAGTAGGGAAGCGGCAGAGCTGGGAACTTAATGGGTTCAGATCTAGAAGACTAAGTCTCATCCTCGTGTTATTCACTATCAGCAGCATTGCTGGCAAATTTGCCTAACACAGATTTTAACACACGATTGTATAAGCTCATTTCAGAAGTTATACCCAAAGCCACCGGGCAACTTGTCACAATCTTCTGGAGATATCAGCCCCTTACATATTGTTTGGCTTTTCCTGCAGGAGAAAACTGATGTTTCCAGGGATGAAAAGGTTGCCTGAAAAAGCAGGATCCAAAAATCCTGCTCTCAGCTCTGTGGAAGAAGGATTTATGATGCTCAACTAGCAAAGATAGCAATTAGCTGGAATACTCAAGAGCAGAGAGCTTGACAATCTGATGAGTTATTCTTTTGAACTGGGGCAGCAACTCATGCATAAATTTCCTTGTAAACAATTATTACAGAAATGCACTGTAAACACAATTAATCATCTCAAGGTGTTATCTCTAGGTATTTTCCCCACAGATTATGTGCCACTTGCTCAATAAATCAAATTTTAACATAAAGACATCAATAGCTGGTATTATTAATATTCCCATTCACCCAAACATGGCTGGGTAGAAGCTAACAAGCTTTGATTACATTTTGAAAACACAGAAAGTATTATAGAAAATAGGGAAAATATGTGGATTGTGAAACTTTGAATGAGAATAGGATTAAAGAGGAGACATACGAATCAGAACATTGGCTCAGATAAAATACGAGTACTTTGTAATTTAAAATGCATTTTCACTGATATGAATTGGAAATAGTATAGTACATCTTGTTAATAGGAATATTAAGTTTTACATCATCTTAGATAGGTTCTTCTTACAAAACAGTATTTACAAGAGCCTTACAATAATAGGCTGCCTAATGTTTCCATAAGATCTCTTCTTATGATATATCCCAAACACATTTTCATCCATTGTTCCTAATTATCAGCTGGGGATTTGAGTAGCGGGCAAAAGGAACAAAAGCATCTCACTCTGTTTCATCTCTTCCAGCCCACAGTGCATGAAACAAACTCCACTCCAGCTCTGTTTGAAAACCACCCCTTCAGAAGCCAAGCTCTGAGATCCCTTTGGAGATCATCCCGTGGACTTTGGCAGGAGTTGAGAGGAAAAACTGGTTCAGAAGAGTGGGGCAACCAAAGCCAGCCCAAACTCTGATGGGGTGATGGGGAAAGAAAAGAGGAATAGCTGGAGCAGAGAAGAGGGGAGGAGGAAGAGAAGGAGGCCAGAGAAGACCAAGGAGCTTTGAAATGCTTTAGCAACATGGGGAAGATATAAGAGACACAAAAAAAGGCACTGGAGGGGCTCACACAAAAGGGCCCACAGGGATTTGCCTCCAGGAGAGGGAATAGGAACAGCACAAAGGAGCCACCAAAGGAGTTTGAAAGGCAGAGGGAAGAGAAAGCAGTTTCTGCTCAGTTACCTTCCAGTCAACATAATTATTCCTGTTTACAGAAGAATGACATGTTTGCTTAGGCTGCTGCTCCTCTGCCCAGTGGCTGGCACAGCTGGTGACACACACATGGCAGGAGAGTGAAACAG
This sequence comes from Platyrinchus mystaceus, assembly GCA_035041135.1. Taxonomy (NCBI): domain Eukaryota; kingdom Metazoa; phylum Chordata; class Aves; order Passeriformes; family Tyrannidae; genus Platyrinchus; species Platyrinchus mystaceus. The sequence continues at coordinate 1,384,283 of JAWWLV010000158.1, forward strand.
GGGACACTGAGGGAAAGGCACTTGTGCTTTGTGGTGGCCATGGAATGAGTTCTGAACCACTGTGGGAAGAACCAACCTGAAAGCAAATCCCCTGGGAGGGAAGACCATGGTTCATGGCCTTGGCCTTGTGTTCACATATGGAACCAAAGACACTGTGGGGAGAAGGAAAGAAGAATTTGCATCCTCTCCAGCTCCTCTGTTGATTGTCCTTAGTTGGTCCCCAACAAGCAGATCCACTAAGAAGTGGGGAGTCAGGACAGTGGGGAGCTGGGGGTAGCAATTCCCTTTTTCCAGACACTTCTCAGTGCCTAACCCAGTGTAGTCTTCCCTCAGATCTCCATATATTTGGAATCAAGACCACAGGAGGTGGATACAGCCTGCTCATGCCAGTCTGCTTTATTTCTTAGAGTTCATCCATATAATTTGGTGGTATCCTGCATGTCAGGGGAGAGAGACTTCAAGATTTTAAGAAGTTTGGTCGCCTCTTCTCCTCGAGAAGCCGCCTGTTTTATGACCATGATGCGAGGTATTCATTTTCTATTCACTTCCTGAGCAGGATGGTGGAAACCAGCCAACAGACAAATCACACTAAAATATTGACCTAATGGTCCCAGAGATTTTTAAACTGACACTACCCAACAAGGGTAGGAATAATGAATGTATTGCATGTAGAGATATTTCTTGATTGATATGGACAGCAAAATAGCACTGATCAATAATTATTTCAAGGATCAGGAAGTCACCTTGGCTTATTATTTCTGGGGTGTTGCCAATTTTTGTTACTGTCCACTCCTGGTGTCCTGGACAGCCCTCCAGATAATTTGGTGTCTGCAAAACTATTCCTTGCAAATGCAAGTGAAAATCAATTAAAAGCAGAAGCACATCTGTGGTGCCCAGAAAAGGGCCCTGTTTGAAGACATTTGTGCCTTTGTTTCACTGATAGTCCTTACACAGCAAACTTTCTCTCACCCCACTCTGGTGAATGTGAGGGAGGCAGCTGAGAGCCCATAAAACAAGAACAAAGAGGAGCAAAATATACTTGATGAGCCACCTCAATTCACCTTACTAAGTTCTCCTTGTGGGACTCTGGCACTGCTGATGTGCTGCACACCCTCAGAACGGAGCTGAGATGAGTTTTCTGCTTATCAATGGCTTCTTTTTCTTTCCATGTCTGGCAAATTTCTAATAGTGGCTGATTTCCTGTATGCAGATCCCATTTATGGTTTGCAGCACTGTATTATGATGAATTTACACTATCAATGAACATTGCTGAAGGGCCTCATTAACTTGTGCAGGCGGTGAATTTGTATTTTTCAAAATGCCACTCTTTCTCTAAAGAAATCTCGCTGACAGTGGCAGTCAAGTACTTGACTGGTTAATAAGGCAGCTCAAAGGAAACAGCTTCACTTCACTGCGAGTTTTTGTCCTTGTTTAATTTCTCCTCCTTTCTCGACAGGTTTTGAGGATGTGCAAAGATAATATATTTCGGTTTTTAATCTCCCAGTCCTGCTGACTACGATGATATAAACAAAAGCAGAAACACAGAAAATTATAGAGATACACTTAAAACAGAGCCGGTAATAAAAAACCTTGGCTTCTGGCTGAGATTTCACTCAGGCAGCTCTGCACTTGGCATAATTAGGAAGTTTCTTCAAATCCTGCTGAATCCCAGCTCCCGTTTTTCGATGCCTGCAAAGTGAACAAGATAATCATGCCCATAATGCGGGGCCTAAAAACCTGAAGGCATCAGCACCCAGCCCTCCAGACAGACTGCAACCTGCAAACAGTTCAAAAGAGAGCTTGTCAGACTAGCTGCGACATATGGAGCTACCACGAGAATACTTCCAGATATAGGAAATACCAGGCATTCTGTAAACACAGGCCTCGGGAGGAGGGTTTTTTTTTGCAGAGATATTTTTACGACTGGTAAGTCGCAAGAATCTGTTCGCGGTATCTGTGCTCTCGGTGACCACCTGGGTTTTTCTCAGCAGAACGTGGGTAACAGGCAGCCTTCCCATAACAGTTTTTTTTTTTAATCCCATGCTGTGTCTTCCAGTACCCCCTAAAAGCTTTGTGGAACCTGAGGAGGCCACATGGAAATCGTGTTCCTTGGGTATGACAATAGTTGGCCGTTGGAGACCTTTAAGCGCAGGTAGATGATGAAGAAGGGCGTTGTGGGAGGGGTGGCTGGGGCTGATGCATTAGGAGGAGTTTGGGGGACTAAGGTTGGCAAAGCTTGGCCAGAGCAGTCTGGGGGAAGATGTTTTCACAGTGAGGATGGTAAACCACTGGCACAGTGGTGGGTACGCATTCTTGGAAACATTCAAGGTTGGGTTGGATGGGACTCGGAGCATCTTGTTCTGTGTGAAGATGTCCCTGCTCATGGCAAAGGGTTGGAGCAGATGACCTTTAAAGATCCCTTTTTAAAGGTCCCTTCCAACCCAAGCCATTCAGTGATTGATTCTATGATCCCTCCTGCAGGATCACAAAGGCCAAAGAACCACTTCTGCATCATCCAGCTGCTCTCAGCAGGGTCAGCCCACTGTGGGCTGTGCTGGGGTGGCAGTACAAGGATGGAAATGGGATATCCCAAATATTTTATCTGTGGCTAGAAGGGCTGGACTAGGTCAAAAAGACGTGCTGGAATCAGGGCTGACACTGCAGAAGAGACTCACTCAGTGTTGCATGAGCCATATGGGCAGCAGGAACCACAAACTGTGAGGTCAAGCCTGGGAAATGGCAGCAAAAGGCGAGACAAAAATGCATTTTCATTCAGCCTCATAACCCATATCTTACCACAGAGTTGGTATTTTCACTCTTTCTCCTTAAACATACATGAACACATATATAACAAATATGTCTCTCCACATACACACACTCCCATATAGATGTAGGTGAAATAAATCTGTAAAACACGAGAAATGACATCCACAAAGGTACATTTTTAGTAACATAGAAGAGAAATGATTGACAGAACAAAGCATATGGAAACGAAGAAGAATCTAACCCACATTTAGATCTAAGAAAAAAATATTTGCCTGAAGGGAAAATATTAATTAGTTTGTCTACATGCAAGATAAAAGTCTGGAAGACATATCCATCAAAAGGCAGCAGAATAAACAGCAAAATGGAAATTATTTGTAAATTGACAGTAAACTTGGCAAACATTGAGGGGGTAAACAAGTTATTTGGCATGCAAAGCACTCAGAAATCACAGCCTCTGTCAGGAGGCATCTGTGCATATATTCACTTATTTGACAGAAATTAACATTTTGCAGAAATCTTTGTTGCATGCTAAAGATTTCTTCACCCTCCTTAATTATTTTAATTGCTGCTTCAAAAATGCTCCATATAAACATGAAAAAAGACATTAAAATCCACCAAGTCCAGTCCCACGTTATCAATAACACACAGTCACTCTGTACAGGAGTTTAACACAAAACCCATGGAGACACAAAATATTGACATGAAAGAGCCACATTTGTTTTTTTCCTGATTGAAATTTAAGAAACATTTCCAGTGTCCTTTCAGAATTCTGAAAGGCTTGGAAAACAAAACACTCTTTCACAAACAAAATAATCCAACTGCTTAGAGGCCCAGGGTTATGGAGATCCTTGTTTTCCCATTATTCAGGGGAAACTGAGAAAAACTAAGCTTGTGCATGCTCTGTTTGTGTGCCCATAATTCAGTTGGAAATTGGAAGTGATCAGACAACAACAAACTCTAATACAGCATTTTTTTCCCCCAGAATAATCCAAATTCATCTACATTTCAGATATTCCCTTTCTCACCTGCAGTGCAACCTCCCACCCACATTGTTCACCTCCATCAGCAGCCCAACCAGCAACTGGATTTTTGGGGAAAAGATGCATGACCTGAAGCTGTCGAGCTCAGAGAAGTCCTGGCACTACCCTTGAGTCAACAGAGTCACAGGAGACAATTAGTTGCACCAATAAAACATCAGAAAAAGGACAAAATATCTTTGAACTGAAGTTGTCATGCAGGAATAGGGAATTGAGCTGAGCTCCACCTGCCTCCTGCAACAAAAGCAGCCACTGCTGTGGGTGCAGAGGCCTTGCCACAGGTGTTTCGGTGGCAGGACAAGGAGTTTCAGCGTGTTTTGCACTGAAAAAAGTGCTGATCCCCCAAATCACACCAGATTTCATAAGTCTGGCAGTGGTACCACACTGTTACTGTAGCCATGGATTTATGCAAGAAGTTACATTACAAATCCAATGTAAAAAATGTGGTTTTTCCAACAGAATCAGAATATTTTCTGCAAAATGTAGATCCACATATTGCAACTGACCCTCCCCAGGGGGAAATTCCTGTAGTTTAAGCAGCTGTTTGATATCACATGAAGATTTAACTCTTAACACCCCCCTCCACTCCCCATTTCTTTAATTTCTTTTTATCACACTGGAGCCAGAACAAAAATCCACCAAGAGTTTGCAAAACTGAAGAGGTCCAAAGAAAAATCCCAGCTTGATAACAAGAGCTGGCCCTCGAAGCACTGGCTCTTTCTCCCAGTGCTGCTGATTTTTGTGTGGCCGGGCCAGCCCAGTTTGATTAAAACAGCAATAGCAGGAAGAGTTCACTCAGTCAGATCCAAGCACTGAAGGAAATCTCATATGAGCCCAGATTAAAACCCGACCAAAAAAATTCCAAGTGCTCGACTCAGCCAAATCTGAGACAGTTTGTTCCTTTTCATTAAATGAAAAGCAAGTCAAATACTCCAACTTCCTCAACCAATCCATTTCCAGGTCAGCTCTCAAAGCTAAAATATCTTGTTTCCTGCATTATTTTTAGGTATTGTAACATCAAAGCACTTTGAGGAGTTGTCAGGCTGGGTGTCTGTGATTCCAGTCCTTCACAGCTACACCAGGCTGTGGTTTCTGCAACTGGAACAACAGCAAAACCTTGGAAAGCTCTCAAAAATATCTACTTTTTCATGTCTATTTCTGATATGTGGAAAGGCAAAATATTCAGGAAAAAGTCCAGAAATAAAACATAACAAAATCAAATCCATGGGAGATAAATAATAAGCCAGGAATTATTTGCACTATCATGACAACTCTGTAAATACTGAATGGGAAGAAGTTTCTGCAGAGCCTCTGGGTTTTGTGCAGCAAATTTCTGCAGGTTCAGTGACTTTGACAGGCAGGGATTTATAATGATGCCTTCTGAAGGAGTTTTGCAGGAATTTTAAGGAGCTCTAGACATGGATCTGAAGATGCACATGGTGTATGACACTCCTTACAGCTCTTGGGAAGTGCAGTGACAGCAAACACTTACCCCTGATATTCTTTGCTCAAAAGACGTGTCAAGTGTTAATCCACAGAATCATAAAGGTTGGAAAAGCCCTCTTGGATCATTGAATGCAACCATGAACCCAACACTGCAGGTACACCACTAAACTATGGCCCTAAGCACAACACCACTGCCCTGGGCAGTCTTTGCCAGGGCTGGACAACTCTTTCTAGGAAGAAATTCCTCCTGATGTCCAATCTGACCCTCCCTTGGCACAGCTGGAGGCCGTTCCCTCTCCTCCTGTCCCTTGTTCCCTGGGAGGAGAGGCGGACCCCCCCCCGGCTCCCCCCTCCTGTCAGGGAGTTGCAGAGCCAGAAGGTCTCCCCTGAGCCTCCTTTTCTCCAGGCTGAGCCCTCCCAGTTCCCTCAGCTGCTCCAGACCCTTCCCCAGCTCCGTTCCCCTCCCTGCACATGCTCTAGCAAAATTATCCATTTTATCCAAGAACATCCTTTCTCCACTGCTGGACCCTGATCTTCAGAACAAACCCACACCATTCTCTTACCTTCAGACACAGACTTGAATTGTAGATTAGAGATACTCCTGCTGAGCCTGTGGGAAACCCAACCCTACATCTCTGCTGGGAGACGAGCAAAGCAGGAGCAATTCTCTATGTGGAATTCCTTAAAAAAATTATATTTGTTAATTTTTTAAATAGCTGACAACAACAGAAGGACTGCGTGTAATCCATGCCCGGTGTCCCAGGCACAATGTTCATCACACACAGCTTCCCAACACTGGCATGTCCTCAGTTGTCCCAGGTTCCAGGTTCCCAGCAGTCTGCTGCCTTCCAGGAAGGCTCCTGACCATCTAAGGGAACACCCTGCTGAACATCCTTAGTCTTTCAGGACTAGGTCTCCTACTAACTATTTACAATTTTATCACCTGCTGAGCTCCAGCATTGCCAAAACAATCATTACAGCTTCCCAGGAGGTGGATTAGGATCTTCTGCACTCACCTGGGACTGGTTGTCTGCTGCTGCTGCTGGTGAGGCTCCACACCACCACCACCACCACCAAAGCAAAGCCTGGACATGTCACCAAACTTTAGAAATTATTAAGAATACTGATAAGTTTTAATGTATAATTGTAATGAACGTTCAGTGCAATTTTCTGTATTTAGAAGAAAATGGATTTAAAGTGTTCTCCAGACTTTCCTGTGTGTACTTAGGAAAGATTATGGAAGGAACCAGAATAATGGAGGTGAGAATATATTTTACCCTGCAATTTTTTGCCTGGGCTCCTGGCTGTTTCCTGGTCTGTGCTACTCCCTGGGGACAATCCTCTCCCAGCCCTGCACAGCTTTGACTCTACATACCCAGTTCCCACTTTATCAGAGGAAAGGATCAACTTTTATTATCTCATGCAATACTAACAGTTACCACTTTTCTGGGAAAATCAGAACTGGCAGCTCCTTGCCCCTGATGTTTAACTCTAGGAAGTGTAGAGCATCCCTTTGGATGCAAGCTCCTACATAAGATGAACATGGGAGAGTCTACCCACAAAATAATTAAATCCCACATTACAGCTGGATGCCTGCTCTTTCCAAACCTTTCTCTAAAGTGAGATACAGATAGTCATGCTCTTCTTTCTGTGATGGCCTGAGGTTTGCAGGGAGTGGAGCAGCCCCGGTGGAAGGAGCTGGATGTGCTCACAGCATCCAGGGGTTAACGTGCTGTGAATAATTCATGGCGCTGTTGACAACTCCAGGTGTTCTTTCAAAAACTTCCTGTTGGAATCTATAAAGCTTGGATCTGTCAGCTCTCAAGTTCTCTGTGCCCCAAAGCTGGTTCAATTTTTCCAGCTCTATCAGCCACCCTAATAAAGGATCTTAGCTCTCCCTACAGGCTTGGCCCCTTGGGAACAATATGAGTTCCTAAATGTCATCTGTCCCTGCTCACATTTATGCCTTGGCTGGTTTACAGTGCCAGCCCAGGTTGTGAAGAACATCCATCCACTGCTAAGGGACTTCTGTAAGTGCTCTGTCTCGAAAATATATACATAAAATCCATGAATGCTATCAAATATATAATGGCTTAGAACAGATTATGCTTTTCTCTTCCCTAGTAAAAATATCTTGAATTCACAAGGGAAATATTTCTATTAGTGTTTATCCTTTAAACACAGGAAAGGAAAATATTTGGAGAGAAAAATCTCCTGAAGACACCCCAGTTCTTTTGTATCTTTAGTTTTCAGGCCGTCACTCACATTGTTTCTCCTCAGTCAGCTCAACAGCCTAATTCTATTTAATCCTTTTCTTTTTATATGTAAAATGATACAGTTTAATGCTCCACCGTTTAATATCTGTGAAGTTTTATCTTTATTTGTTTGGGAAATTTGAGGCAGATACTCACCTACTGTAATTTCCCAAGAACAAACAAATGAAAAAGGGCAGCCCATTTTCATGCAAATCCAGCCAGCTGTTTAGCTCGGGCTGCCCTTGCCTTGTGATGTGAGGATCTGCATAAAAACCAAAGTGGAGATATGATAAAATAGAAAAGGCTGACAATAACATGCAAATCGAAATCAGTCATTGGAAAACTGGCGACTCATTGTCATCAAAAGAATTAGGTGGCAGAACAAAACAAAAGAGCCCCACTGATAAAAGTAACTATGGCACGATGGCTTTAAAATCTCCAGATTTCTTAGACCACAAAGAAAATTGAAATTAAACACCACTCTAGACTGTCTGCTTTTAATCTTTCCCTTCTGAGCTACTTCCTGACATATTCTCTGTTAACTTTTTATCAAAGGTCATTTATAATCATATTTCAGAGATGAAATAAAAATAAAAATTGCATTTAATTCCAAAGTTTTAATCAAGTGCCCAGCAAAAAAAACCCAAAACAAACCACAAAACCCCCAAAAAACCTAAAATGAGCAGCTGAACAAATGTAGTCCAAACACACTAAAATATTTAAAGAAAGTATTAGTGGCCCCATATATTTTCAAATCTAGAACTGAAATTTTGGGTATAATTTTGCTGTAATTTAGACTTACAGTTACATCTTACGGTGAGTTTTGGGTGGTTTTGTGGGCACACAAAACAACAGCAAATCCCTGAGTGTTGCTACACAACAAGGCAATGATGGTGATAGAGGATCTCCTGCAAGGATAAGAAGTGTCTTTTCGTCATTAGTTACATATGAGAATATAGCCCTGTTTAAGAAACTGAGAGGGAACTTCGGTGGGTTTTTTTTTTAGAGGAATTCTCTGACAATCTTCAACAAAATATTCAACTTGGATTAAAGCTTTCTTACTACACTCGTTCCTTCCTCAGAGAAAGTTATTTCCAGTGAAATGTATTTTTCATTCCAGAGGAACAAAAACTGCCCCTCAAAAATTCCAAAATACTTTCACAACTAGGCCACCCCAGGCACAGAAACTTAAGGATTTTGCTCTAAAGTTGAACAGGAAATGAATTCACTTTTTACTTTTTTTGTTGATATTCCATTAATGTTGATAGGGTTGGGGTTTTTTTTAAGATAACGTCAAGAATTTGGTTGTAAAGAGAGAACTAAACATGAGAAGTTAAAAAATAGTGGAAAAATCTGAAACCACCAGTTTTTAAGGATGCTGGCACCTTAAACCAGCCTGAGTTTGGTTCACACGCTGGCTGTGCTGCTCCACTTTGGACCCAGCTCGCAGTTAACCTGGAGCAGAACCGGTTTTCCCACCGTGGTACAGGAACTCCTCCCGCAGTTTCCCTCTTTTCCTGTGCTTTCCCTGCCCCGGTGCCTTCGGATGCAGCCTCTCAGTTCTTTTTCATACCTCCTTATCTCAAAAACCGGGCTAAAAGGCTGCTAACGCCACACACTGCAGTTCTCAATAGCTGGGAAATGCTGGAACTAAAGGTCCCTCTGCAACTTTAATCTGGCCCTTGCCTGTCTTTACCGTGATGGGGTTGTTAATTACTTGCTCAAAGACAGCTCTTTTTTGCCTTTTTTCCCAGAGAAACCCAGGCTCATAAGTGCATGGGAATGACTGTGCATGGAAATAGAGCAGGATTTTTGTTTTGTTGTTGTCTGCAGTTGGTGAATACACCATTAATTACGGGATCACAGGATGGTTTGGGTTGGAAGGGAGCTTAAAGCTCATCCCATTTTACCCCCTGCCATGGGCAGGGACACCTTCCACTGGACCAGGTTACTCCAAGCCCTGTCCAGGCTGGCCTTGGACACTTCCAGGGATGGGGCAGCCCCAGCTGGAATCATTAAGGTTGGAAAAGACCTTTAAGATCACCAATCCAACCTCCAACCACCAACCAGAACCATCCCCATATTCACCACTACAACGTGTCCTCAAGTGCCACATCCAACAAGCTTTTTGAACATTTCCAGGAATGGTGACTCCACCACTGCCCTGGGCAGCCTCTTCCAAGGCTTTACAACCCTTTTCATGAAGAAATTTTTCCTAATATCCAAACTGAATCTCCCCTGGTATAACTTGAGGCCATTTCCTCTCATCCTGTCCCTTGTTCCCTGGGAGCAGAGCCTGACCCCCCCCCGGCTCCCCCATCCTGTCAGGTATTTGTAGACAGCAATAGGGTCTCTCCTGAGCCTCCCTTTCTCCAGGCTGAACAACTCCAGAACACATTTTAGTGCACAGCAAATGACAAAAGTCATATAAATATATCTATATATGACTGTATTAGCATTTTCCTACTTTTCAGTCCTTAACTTCACAACCTTTGCATTCTTTTACCCTCTTTCATGGGCCATTTCCCAACCAACCACAAGTGAAGGCTGAAAAACGTTCAGCATGCAGGACCACATGACCTCCCTTCACTTCATCAGCAAAACTGGGACCTCCAGACTTGTTCTGCCACCTCCTGTGCCCGAGCCCATTGCGTACTTTGTGACAGTGAACAGCTTTTTGTACATCCCCCATCACTACAGGCACGGGAAACGTGTAATTTGCACAAATATTCAGTGCAGAATAAAAAAAATCACACTCAGTTTGGGTTTTGTGCTGTCCCTGAAGCAGCAAGAGGTGACCTGAGAGCAGGGAGGGCGTGGTGTCCCTTCCTCACCCCCTCAGAGGTACCCGGGACACGCAGGATCTGCTCCGTATGGGTGTGGAACTGCCACACTCTGGTGGTGTGGAGCTGCCAGGAGACGGCTCAGCCTCGGTGCAGATGGACTCAGCAAGTGCAAACAGATTTTTAACATGCAGATAAACTGGGGCAAGGGAGGATTTTTTGACAAGAACAAAAAATACCAAAAAACCCACCATCAACAGCAACAAAATCCCACAACCCGTCAAAGTAACAAACTACCTGCTCTGGAGCCTGGAGGAACTGGAGCTGCTCAGGAAAATTAGGATAATTTTGAACACTGTGAAAGAACATATTTCCCCACAATCTCTTACAGAGAAAAAAAAAAAAAAGGAAAAAAAGAAGAAAAAATCTGACTCATTTTAGCAAAAGCTTCTAAAAAAATTGCTTAACTTAACTCACAGCTGGCACAGAAAATATACCCTCCAACATTTGAAGTCTGCCAAAACTCCAGGCAGATTCAAGCAGGGAGTTAAACCACGGAGCCGTCACCGCTGCAGAGGAGATGCTTCAGCAGCAGGGAGATAAGAGGAGCTGTAAATTCATGAAGGTGAGGGGCAGAGTCCCCCCCTGCCCTGCTGCCCACGCTGGGGATGAGCCCAGGCCACGGGGGTTTCAGGCCTGGGCCATCTCCAGCCTCTCATACAACATCTCCAATCCCTTCTCCCTCCAGCCTCGGTTTGTGTTTGGGATTGCCCTGACCCAGGTGTAGCACCTTGCACTTGGCCTTGTTGAGCCTCACGAGGTTTGCATGGCTTTGAGAGATCCCAGTCATGTCGGAGGGAAGGATGAAGATCCTAGAGGACCATCTCATACCTGAGCAAACTCCATCTCCTCTGACTGGTTTATCTTCATCAGGGTTGTGGAGAATTCATGGATCTTTCAGAATTGACATGCAAGTTATTAATTTTTCTGTGGGAAGAGCAAACATCACTTTACTTGAGCACACTTATCACTGGAATCTGCTGCCTAAACCAGGATTTCAGGAATCATGACTAAAGCCCCAGGAAATAAGGAACTTAGCTCCAAACTCAGGAGATTTTAACAGAACTAAGTGGGAGTCTCTTATTTTGCCTTCTAGATTATAAAACCCAAGGTAACTTGAAACCAGTGGACAAGCAACTCACTTTCCCTTTTTTTTTTTAAAGGAAAACAGGAATTCCCAGCCCACTGCTGGAGCTCAGCAAAGAGGGTTTTAAATAGTTGGTGTGGGTGGGAGCAACGTCACCAAATCTGAACCCTGAACCTGGACAAAGTGCAAACCAGTTCTCAGGGAACATGCACTTCCCCAAACCCCCCTGCCAGGCCCCCAAAATCACTCCAATTAGCCCCGATACTGTTTGTGACACACGTCAGAGTCAAAGGAGCATCTTGAGGAGCTGAGCAAACCAAAACATTCCCAAAGCAGCAAGAAGTACACAAATGCTCAGCCCTGACAAGAAGCCATTTAGCAATAAGTACCTTTTTCATGTCTTTTAGCACAACATGAAAGTTTTGTGTCAGTTTTTATCCTCCAGATGTGTCCCTAATGTTGTCATCGATAGCAGCCCTTGGTATTATATCATTCTAATAGAAAAAATATCCAACTCCTATTTTGAACTTTTTAATCTTTCCCTGTGTGCCAGAAAGTAGAATAACTAAAGCTTATCTATTTATGCCTGTGCCTAAATCTTCAATGCATATATAAATTTAAATCTCATTACACTCTAACACACTGCTTTAAAAACACGGAGACATTTTAAGAGTCTGCTACACATTTTTATCAAATAGAGGGACTTAATTTTTATTTTTCTTCCCCATAAAGCCAGCAAAATCCTGCATGTTAATACTTCAAGAAAATAAACTTGTGTAAAGATTTGCCTATCCAAAGTACAGTATAATTTAAATTTAAATCCCTCAGAAACCCAAAGCACTGTGTTTATAATATGAGAACAGCGGGCAGTCATGCCCTTGACTGGAGGGCATGTCATCCAGTCCTCTCCTTCTCTGCAAAACCATCAGCCTGGCAGTAGTGACAGATGAACAGCTTACCATTAATTTCTCCTCTTTCATGCCTTCAATCCAAATGGTGCATATTCTCCACAGGGAGGCATCAAGGTCTTTGCCTTTATTTCTCTTGCATACTCGCACTGACTTATAAATCAAGTGCAGATAAGAAGAGAGGGCAAATATCAATCTTTTTTTTTCCTTTTTTTTCTGTTTTTTTTTCCTGGCCAGTGCCCACTGGCACAAAACTGAGCTTTGACTGAAAGGTTCTTCAAACCTTTCTGTGATTTGCAGGCAAGGGAGGGCTCCAGGAGGACAAAACAACAAAGGAAATTTGAGACAGAGGATTTGTATATCTTGGCTTCGAAATTAGAAGCCTCCTCTCCACGATGTTTAAATATGGGTTGGGGAAAAAAAAAGGAATTAAAAAAAAAGAAGTGAATCTAAGTTGCTATTACTTTATTGAAATAAATCTTCGTGGAATATAAACCAGGCAGTCACTAGAGCAGCTCTAATCAGCATCCTGTGTTTTCCCCAACCAAGCTGAATTTTGGAGGGGGGGATGTCTGTCCTCTTTGCCACTGAAGCAATTCAATCCTTCAAAACACATTGGCTTCTGCTGTTACTTTGTGGCATTAATGATTAGGGTTTGTCTTGCTGAAAAAAAACCCCATAAGAAATCTTATTTCAATTTAAAATACAAAGGGCTAGAGCTCCATCCCATGCAAACCAGCAGAGCTCCACAGGCTCATGTGCAGCTCTGCTGATTGACAGTCACAAGAAAATTGTCCCATAATGGTTTTTAAGTACAGTGGGGAGAAGTTCAGTGCTTTATTAACTATATTTTCTTTGAAGCTGCTACTGCATCTTTCAAAGTTCAAAGAAAAAAATATTTTTTTAACATTTTTTAAACTAAGTTTCACAACTCATGTTAGTTTCTGTGATTTTGGGGGTTTGTTAGAGACTTAGATACTAATTCTGCAGCCAACTCTCCAGTGCAATGAGGGGATGTGGGTCTTCCTCCTCTGGCTCTCTCTTATTTTTTTTTGGTGCATTACCAGAAGAATTTGCTATTCAGTTGCAACAAACTGATCTTGCATTTAAAACATATATTAAATCATTGGTGTGAGTGATGCAACTTTATTACATATCAGGAAAAAAAATCTGTATTATGATAGTTGTTGACAAATGATAATATTATTTTCCAGTTAAGCACGAGGTGTTAATGCTGCTAAATGGCTGCAAATGTTGACGTTAAAGGCTGCCTGCTGGCCATTTCCAGGTGACATATCTGGGGATTTGGGGCTATTTCATTTTCCAGCCTTTTTTAAGGCTTCAGGCCCCATCCATAAATTACAGCTGATGACAAAAGTGGAAGCTAACAGTGGCAAAATTAGGCCCACAGGCAAAATAATTATATATACAGCCTTTAGCAGTGAGGGAGAAAGCCATCAATCAGCCCCCAATTATTCACTAGTTAATCAGCTCTGCCCTTCCTTTATTGAAGGGTTACAGTGTAATTAAGTTGGCAGCATCCTTTTAATTCATCAAACATACAACACATGGCGGTGTTTGCTGCAATCAGGGGACAGCACCTTTGTGTGCCTGACCCCTGGCTCTGCTGCAGGAGAGGGGGAAACTTCAGAGGTAAGAGAGACTATTTGTGTGAGAGCAGAGAGGGTGGGCAGGGCTTCCCCACCATCCCACGTGCCTGCACCAACTCCAGAAAACTTGTATTAATTGGGTTATTCACGTATCATCCAGGGCAGGTGGTTCTAGACCGTGGCATTTATGGATTTAACACCCTTCTCCCAGCAATCCCTCTTTGATAACAAGATCCAAACAACCCCCTGGGGCCCCTGGATTGATGGGGGACCACGGCAGACAGAGAGGCCCCTTCCAGGCCAGCAAAGCAAACAGCCAATGGATTCATCTCTCCATGAAATATTTTTGTGGAAAGCCCTTTTCAGGAAACAACAGAAGCAGTTCTTTGAAGGCAGAATGTAGTTTTGTATCCTCTCTCAAATTAATGACACTGGATATTCGTATTATACAGCAGATTAGTATTTTCAGTGGCTTTTTGCCAGTAAGGAAGTATTTGGATATTGATTTTTATCTCACCAGTAATGGAAATAACTCAAGATATTGCACTTCTCTATCCATGCTGAATTTTAACCTGTGGATGCCCTCAATGGCTCTGGCTTTGCCTTGGATGCAAACCCCAGTGATGCCATTTATTGTGCATGTCATTTTCTTCCTGTATTTACCTGACCATAAATCTGTTTTCCTGCCACATCCACTTCCTGCTCACAGCATCCTTAGAGACGCTCAGTGTCCTGGGTGTCCTTCCTACCTTGCAGAATAGATTCAGAATTATTTATTCATAAACAAGCTCTGTGTTTCTAACCTGCTTGTAATAATGAAGTTTTATACAATCCTGGGCTCTGCTGCATGATGTGGGCAAACAAACCCAAACCCCTCGACATCTGGATGCACTGGGAATATCAATGTTCAGAAGCACTGGATTTTGGACAAAAATCTGTACTGCTCTCAAAGTACAAGAGCACTGTCCTTTCTGGGCACTTTTTAATGGTTATTTTACCTCATTCAATCTGATTAAAGACATTGGGAAGTTTCTTGCTGTAAATAAAAATACTTTTCCCAGAGATAAAAAAAAATTGCATTTTCTTCTATTTTCATTGTTTTGGGGTGTTTTTCTTTGGAGGAGAAGCACCCACAAGGATCACATGTCTACCCCCAAATCTCCAGGACACCAAGAGCACAGTCTGGGTCAGATCTGGCCAATAATCATCAGCACCACCAAAGACTGACAACGATGCAACAGGAGTGTTAAACATCATTTATGTTATTCTCCCTTCAAGAAGTTTTGCCCCACCAGACACACAATAATTTCACAATGTTCCACATTCTCTGGAATTCAGAGCTCAGACCAAGAGAGGAAGGACAGAAGTTGGGAACACTGGCCTTCCTGGCCAGCAACAATCATCCTCTTGTTAGTAAACCACTAGACATGACAATTTATTTGTCTCCTGGTTGTACTCACACATCTTTTTTACTATTTGGGGATTTTTTTTTTCTTTTTTTTCTTTCATGACAGAAACTTGGGCTGCCCAATTTCGATGCTGCATTATCTCAATGTCAATAAGTATCATCTTCTCCTGGAGCCAACGTGTGCCATATTGCAGTCAACCCCCGGCAGAACTCAGCACAATCATGTCAGAATGTAGTTTTTTCACAATGAGATTGTATCTGTTTGTTATTGAGGGTCATTGAATCCCGTCTGTCAGGGTGATGTTATTGAATGGGTTCAAGTAATAGTTTGTGCTGATTATCAGCAAATATGTTTAAGAACTGTCACTCTGTTTATATCTTTCAGGGTTGCATTTGAATTATGCAGATAAGCGGGATCAAGAGGTGTAATGCAGAAAAGTACAATTCCTGATAGAAGCTGAAGAATAAAGTTTGTATCAAATTATCTATAAAAAAAAGGGACTTTGTACGTGCTTCTTCTGTTTAAACTCTAAAAGACTGAACACACAAAAAGCACATTTAGATTTCTTGTTGGTAAGGCCTCAGTGTGTTCCCAGATGACAAACAATGACAATAAAAAAAATCTTCAGTATTGTTGTGAAAAGTTGCACAGGAGCAAAAATAATTTTTTGCAGGTGTATTCATTTGAATTTTAAAAAGATTTTAAAAAAATTATTCCATCAGATCAACAAAGTCAGGCAAAACACTTTTGGTGGACAAAATTAATGTTAAAAAAAGCACCAACTGCAATTTTAAATTCTGCAATAAAACTTTTCCTAGCAGTGAGTAAGAATGTAAACCATATCATTTTTTTTTCCTAACTACCTAATTTTGCCATTTTAACATAAAATTTCAAATTCGCTGCATCTTAGTTAATGAAATAAATTATCCATTTGGGAAAAAAAAAAACCAAACAAAAAACCCAAAACAACCAAAAAAACCCCAGAAAATCCAATGTGTCTGCTGGAGCTGAACAGTCTGTTGTGATTGTATATTTTATTTTATTTTAATAACATTTTGTTTTTATGTATTTTCTGTTGTGAATATTTTAGTCGTGTTCCCGTAAATGTTTTCAGGGGCAATTTTAAAGTAACAAGATAATGAATTATGTGGAAATATATATTATTATAACATAATATAATAAAATCTTATGTGGAAATTTATTCTCTAGGCCCTTTGGTTTAGATATTATACTGGAGTATAACCAGAAGCAGCACTGGCACTGCCATTGGTTTTCCAGTGAAGACACTGGACTTTGGTTAAATACATAATTTTTCTATTGCTGGTAAAAATAATAATTGCTGATCTCACCCTCTTGCTCAGCAGAATTTGGAAGAGTCCTTTCTAACTGCTACTTCTTAGTGATAATTGTTCCTGAGAATAAAACAAAGTCACACATTACATTGCTTAGAGAAATAAAAAATAAAATATGAAAGCTCAGTCATCTTTGGGGCTTAAATAATGAAAAATAGATCTTCTTTAGGGTACACAATCATAGCCCCTGTATGGATATTCATATTTACTTATGCAGTCACCAAATGAATTTGACTGCACTTACTAATAGTTCCCAAGATAACTTTGAAACTAAATGCATTTTCTGTGGTAGAGATACTGAGGATAGAGTGGAATGAGAGGAAGAGATGCCTCGAAGCAAAAACACATTTCAGCTATCCATTAATAGTCTGGAAAAGAGATTATTTGGAACAGTCATGAAGACAAAACAATTATCAATGTGGAGATTGAATATTTAGAATAACCTCTGAACAGTCACGGAACAAGCACCAAAATTCATGCTTTTGTGTGAGCAATAAAAAATTACATTTTACCTGACTTTCCAAGCACTCAACTTGAAATAACTGAGGTAAACTAAACTTCCTCATGGAGAAATAAAGAAGAGGAAAACCAGGCTGAGATGTGGAAGTGGATTCTGTGCTTTGATTGGCACACAAGGTGGAATGGGGCACTCCTTGTGGCACAAAGCGTTTTTTACGCAGCTGTTTTTCACCTGTTGATCCCACAACAAAAATATCACCTTTATGTGATCTTCACCAAAAAAACCAGAACCCAGGAAATGTATTTGTAATAGGATGAGAGCTACAAAACCTCTATGGAATGGGCATGTCCATGACCAATGTTACATCACAGCAGCCAATCCATCCCGAGGTTCCGCAGCTGGGAACAACAGACACAAGCAGAACAAGAGCTGACCATGGAAGGAGGCAGAAAAGCTCTGCATTCTCTCTGTATGAACTCCAAGGGGAATACTGAGCTGAAAATCTACATTATAAACATAAAATGGTTGTGTGGCTCGAGAGAGAGGATTTTTCTTTGCGTTCCCCCTGCAAGGCCGTGTTTCAGCCTAATGCATTGGATTCATTTGTTTTGTGGAGTGGAGCTAATGGGATGAAGATAAAGTGACTTCCAGGCAGAAAACCTTGTTAATCAAAACCAATTTGGGCCACTTGTACACGTTATTCTGACTTTCTGAGTTGGAACATCCATTTTTCACAACAACCCCGTGTGCCTGCAATGAAAAAATCACCAAGTGTTTTGTTTTGGGACAGCTACTCAGATTGTGTTAATGGTTTTATCTGTGGTATCACACATAGAGAGGTTTTCCCTCCCTAAAACAAAAGACCTTATGTTTGGGAAAGATTGCTTTCTGTTTAAAAAGCTATTTCCAAGATGGAACTATGAATGGATTCACTTCTTGATCTATTTTGCAGAAATTTGAGGAACCTTGGTTGCCTGCTGGCAGCCAAGTTCACATCCTGGGAAGAGTAAAATTGAAAAAAATGATATAAAAATGTGTTTAAAGCAGAATGTGGGTGTTTGTAGTACCTTAATGAATAGTAGTTGGAGGGTTTTAATATGTTATCTTAAGAGACAAGGTGCCACCGCAGAGGAAGGCACCAGAGTGAAATAGCCAATAAACATTTTGATCTCTTTGGAAATGGCATATTTTCCACAAATTATTTAGAATATGTGCCACAATAGAAGCCACTCAGGAGGAGAGACTGTTAACATTAAAAAACAAGGCAACAATCACTAATGAAGCATTGAAACATTGCTGAGAAGCAAATATAAATTTATCAGGGAGGCTTATTAGCAGTAGAAGCAGAAAGGTGTTGAAGGCAATGTCTTGCATTTGTGTGAAATGCATAAATTAATTAATTCTTCATGGAAGCCTTTTTTATTCTGATTAATAAATCCTATTTCACCATTAAAACCCAAACAAAACCTCTACCCTCTTCCACACATCAGTGCCTTTATTTACCTTATTTTCTCTTTGCCCTTGTTCTTGGGAAGTAAAGAGGCTGCTTTAAGCCAGGCCTGTGCAGATTTAACACTTTTAAGCCTGCCTGAGCCCTCTTTCCTTTGCAAATTCAGACAAACCAATTGTCAGATTGTCCATGTTCAGCTCAGACACGTGTGAAGCTCTTTAGTCCAGGGGTTTAGATCTCCATCTATTTGTAGTTCCTCAATACTGGGTTAAAATCTCTGAGCAAAACCAAAAATCTGCTTAAAGAGGGAGCAGATTAAGTCAACAGAAAGTTTTGCACAGTTTCAAATGAATTATTAAATCACCTTCTGCAGTCCATAGCAAGAAACCCAAAACTGCCCTGGGGATTTCAAACTCCAGTGAGCTTGGGCAGTGCTCTGCATCCCTAACAAGTCCTGTAGTCAGACCAAGGGGCTTCTTTGTGGACCTTTCTTTTCCATGCACCACTCTAGTTAACGCATCCCTTTTTATCCCACTTACTTTTGTTTGCATGGTCCATGTATTTCTTTATCTGTGTTTTCAAATGCTGTTAAACTCCTCTCGGTATTTCTGAAGAAAGTCTGGAACTCAGTAACTTGGTATTCCCGAGACAACATGCAATAACAACCAGCTCAGGATTGCAAAGGATACCTGGCCAGGAAAGGGATTTCATTTCTAGTGGGCAATTGCAAACAACAAGGGAAATATTATTTTTTTAAATTAAGATAAATACCTTAATGGTGTACTATTAAAATAATGTGCCCAGCTTACACAGACCTGAAAAAAGAGGCTCCTATCAAGTTTTCCCTCTTTAGGGAAACGCTCTTGTTACCAGCACCAGCACAGGAACATTAATCACACACAGCCCTGGTGGAGTCACTCTTGAAAAACAGGCCCTTTGTCCCCATTTACCTGGAAGCTCCTCTTCATCACAGCCACCAACTTCCAGCTCTGCCACCTCCCAGTTCCTTCCCAGTGCATTGTGAGGATGCAAGGAATGGGATGCAGCTTTTCCTTCTCTCCTGACTGCAGTAATTTAGTGCTGTATCATCTCCAAACCACTGTGCACATCTGTAACTGCCATGAACTGGCTGCTCCTGTACCCCCCTCTGCCAGCCCAGCACGGGGCAAGAGCTTCTTAGAGTAAGAACTGCAAGGCCAATAGTGGGACGGGGTTAGACCGGAGAGAGGAAAAACCCAAGAGAGAAGAACCAAGAACTGAATTTTTGTGAGGAGCTGTCACTGAACTTTGACTTCAGGCACGGAGAGGTGCAAAGCTGGTGCTGTGGGTTATGTGAAATCATGTTGAGCACTCACCAAGAACAGAGCCAGGTTTGTGGGTCAACGTCTTGGGGCAAAAATGCTGTGGTGGAGCTTGTCACACACCTGCACAGCCCTCATTTAGCAGGTGGGCCTCAGGATATCAAAGCATATAAATAACCAGCACTGAAAGCAGCAGTCCTGTCCCTCTGCTCTTCAGGTCACGTTCCTTCTGTACCCTAAGTGAGGCAATGAGAAAATAATGACATGCAATGTAGTTAAAAGTGAATGCCTTCATCCTTTTGTTGTTTATCAGTTAACAAAATGACATTATAGAGATGCTTTATGTATTTATTGAAAGGGTAGAAACATCTATCAAAGCTCATTTCAGCTATTGTTAATGCTACCAGACTTGTTCTCTTCTGCCATGAGCTGGAACAGGACTGTCAGCGAGACATGACTGATACAGGCAAATGATTTTGCATCATTTGAGATACATCCAGAAATATAATCATACCCAAGGTCAAACATTAGAGAAAGGTTGGGCATTTGGGGCAATGAAAGCAATGCTGTCAGATATTGAAATCTCAGCAGGAGATTCAGCTCCATTAAAACTGAATACACAATTACTTTCAGCTTGCTACTTCCCATGCATGTATAACTAGTTTGTTCAGCCTGGTGCCCCCTGTGTTAGCCAGAAAAGGTAGGATTTGAATATTTTCAGGAATGGGGACGATTCTCCTTTCACAGGAGTCTACATAAGTGATAAAATGACTATATAATATACATGCAACTGGTGCATCACTTCAACAATTAATCTGCCTCGAAGAACAGACCTAAGAGATACAAGTGACTGGCTCTGCCCGGGTATCTTGGAATTCTCTGCAAGTATTTGGGTGACTTTACATGAGTGGCCTTCCAAAAGATGCTCCAGGAAAAGAGAGTGTGACTGCCAAGCAGTGCCATTGAAGGAGCAGGAGGAAAAAACAGAACCAAAGGAAAGAAATGAGGAGAGAAACTAATGCAGGTGATTTGGAAAACTAATTGGAAGTGGATATCAAAAATGGCAAAGGAGAAGAATGATGGGAAGGGCTTCCCTCAGGATGGGGATTGCACAGGAAGAACAGATAGAAACTGCTGGACTTACTGGTGCGTTGAAATTTGGCTGTTTTTTGGAGCTTCACTAGTTATCCATAAATTGTACAGGTATGAGGGAAACTCCACGTGCACTTGGCTACTTGTGCTACTCTCTGCCTGTTAATGTGTCCCTGATGAGACAATTCCAGTCTCAGAGATGCCCCACCAGCTTCAAACAACAAATACTTATTTAAAAAATCATCCTCTTAAGGGATGTTCCCTCCAAACCTGGCTTTTTATCCAAGAAAGCATCAGCTCAGCTTATCATTCAGGCATTTCAGACTCACAGATCAGTGACAGACCAGTATTTCGTGATCTCAGGATCAAGCTAAAGAGATAAATCTTCTGATCTTGCCTGAGAAACTAAACGATTCTTGTAATACTGGGAAGATTTTTTTGAATGTTTATGTGCTATTTTTATTTCTGAGATGTCAGTACTGGGCCTCAAAAAGTATCTTAAGTTCCAAATTTTCCAGAAAAAACAACGTTTCCACATTATTAATGTTAAGAAATTGCAGGTAGGACTGAATTATATGGTTATAAAAATTCTTGTATTGATGGTAGCCACCAAAAATCTTCAGTTTATCTTCTCTGTGTACTTCATACAATCATTTCCTGATTCAATTAGAGTTACAACACCCATGGAATATATAATGCCAGGAACATAAAAATAAGTGCATTTACTGTGTGACTTTGACACATTACCGTGCAGAGTTTAGGCAAATTAATTTCTGATGTTACACCCCAATTTTATTAATTCACACAGAATTTTTCAAGAAGTAAACATTATTAATAAATAATATGGATTAATATTAAATAGTTTTGTTATTTATTGATGTTACAATCAATAACAACCATCCATATCGTGCCCCTAAACTATTCCAGTGTGAGGAGTAGTAAGATACTTGTTCACATTCACTGCAAAAGCTAAAGAATTTTTGGGAACATCATTTCCAATTCGCTGATAATGCATTTGTTCTCCACTCCAAAGACTGAGGCACTGACTGAATACAAAATCAAAAATTTGGGGTAAATGGGAAACACTGTTTCTATTTTATAAATTTCTACCCATGATGACTTTTACTCCCTCTCAGTTACCCACAGACCCACTGCAGCCAGATGCACCCCTGGCAGACCGGGAATGACAGTCACTGATCCATTCCCTCCTAAATTCCCCAACGCCTTCACGTGCAGTTCTCCCACTCAGATGTATTTAAACTTAAGGAACAACATAAAAAAAAGATTTAAGGCTTTTTTTGAAGTGAACTGCGTTCCTCTTTTGTCATTTTCCTCTGCAAATAAATGATCCTCCCCAGCCAACATATCCCACTTCGTATCCTGGCAGCAAAAAACACACCAATTTAGCAACATGTTGTGAAGACAGGAAGAATCTACACGTGCCCAAGCACCTGGTTTTCTAATGCAGTTGGTCTAACACAAGCTGTTGTCTCTTTTCTGCTCCTCCCCTCTCCCATGGTACCCAAGCAGACCAGAACCTTTCTAGTTTCCTTGTGCTTTAAGAGAAATACAATGAAAAATTACTACCTGCCACAGCTCTGTGCTTCACCCCACCTTTCACATCAGCTTTGAGAGCATCTCTGGGGCCATGGGGCAACAAACATCATCTTTCCCAGGTGGGGACCTGCATCATTCTCCCTGTGGATCACGGTGTGAGGGCTGAGCCTCCCTTGCACCCCTCTGCAAACTCTCCTCACGCTGACCCACTATTTCTTCTTGCAACATCTGTAATATGTTGTTGTGCATGTTGTGTCTAAAATATGTTATTTTTTAGACAGAGAAATAACCCTGATGTGCAGTTCTGCCTCCTTAAAGGCAAAAATATAATTTTGAGCACCATCTCAAAGACCAAACCAGCTTGGCCATGTCACCCAGCAGCAGCCCAAGAGGTGTTGGTACACATTCATCTCCCTTAACTTCAGGAGTGCCTCCAGCCATGTCTCCTGGTCCAGCCCATCCCCTTCTTTCCCTGGGAAGCCTCCTGAGCCAAAATGAGACAGCCATGAAAATCTTTAATTCTTCTAGTTGGCCAAATCTTGCTGATTTACAGCAGCTGCTCCCTCTTCTCTTCCCTGGGCACTCAAGTCATGTATAAATGTGTGCACGTGTACATGTGTGTACATACCTGTGAAGGAGCAAGATCACCTAAAGCATTGGTAGAGCAGCCTCTTTTTATTTTTAATTTCATTTTTCACTGCTCCACATGTCCATGGTGTCTCACACATCTCAGTGGTCTTTGAAGTTCCCATGCTTTCAAGGTCTCACATCTGTCACACTATCAGTACCCTGACACACATGAAAAGAATATAATTATGATTTAGTGTAATCATTGATTTCTGGGCTCCAAACCATTCAAAGAAAGGTCACGAGTCCACATGGATGCCCCTTAGGAACAGGATTTGCATATGACTATTTTATTTAGCTGAAGACACCCCCAATTAAATGTAGACTCTTCTCTTCGGGCTCTGCACCTGAGGCAACTCGAGGAAGACGGATCAATCTTCTCTGTGCCAACTGTGCCTTGCTTGTACCGAGCTGAGGCTGCTCCCACCTGTTAGAGGAGGATTTTTGCTCACCAGCCCCTTTCATTCATGAGGCAGCAGCTCCCCTTGGAGCAGTGCCACAGCAGGACGTGGAGGACGTGCATCCGAGGGGCTGCACTTTTGGGAAGGTGGCAGGGAGCCAGCAGATTGTGCCTGGAGCAGGGGAGAGCTGCTGTCACCCCTCCCTGCCTGGAACTCACTGCAGCTCCCTGAGAGCCGCAGTGCAGATGTAAAGACATCACTTTGCCCACAGTGTTTGGATTAGCAGTAAATCTACTAATCCAACACAATATCCAAGGGGGCATGGCCAGATCTGTGGGTTCATAAATTCACACCACTCCTTTTATTATTCTGGGCCCCAGATGGTTTCCAATGGGCACGGGCATAATGAGATCTTGGAAGACATTATTATATTCTTAGGTCAAAATTCTCAGTCCAATCTCTTTTATCAGGCTCAGAGCCTTTGTGTCCCTGAAGTGCTAATACTTTATGCTGATTGACTATGCAGGCAGCCGTGGGAGTTCACATTATTTTTGATACAATTATTATTGACAGCAAAAACTCCCCCCCTCAAAAAAAAAAAAAAAGAAAAATCCCATTTTATATTACTTATGGTACTGTCTGGAATATAGAATGCCCGGGACCTTCATTATGGTTCTGTTTTCATAACAAAACATACGAGAGGAGGAAAAAAGAGGGCAGGATAAAAGTATTATTTTAGTAATGGGAAGACAAAGTATGAGCTTGATCATGAAGACTAGAGAGCTTTATAAATGCATCTTTGAACTGAGAGAGGCTTTTTTTTTTTTTTTTTTAAATAAATGGTTCTTTGAACCTGGCAGTTGTAAGGAAGTGAAACAGAGCAAACTTTGAAAAGTGTGCTTGTCTGAGTCTCCTTGCACCGTATCTGGCTGAGAGTACAGGTGGCCAAGCACAGAAAGTTCCTGCCAATTTCTAAAGTTACACTTTTATCCACTAAACAAGCATCCTGATCCGGGTTACCAAACAGGGCACTCAACAGGAGCCTCCAAGTGCCTGGATTAAATATCACTTATTCCACAGCCTGGGCCATCCAGCCTAGTAAAGCTTGATCTAATACTGTTTCACCCTTTTCCTGTGCTCGCTGGATTTTGGGTAATGGACCTTCCCAGGAGACTCCTCTCAGAAAGTATCTTCTTGTAGCAGGGTTGATGCACATGCTTCTATTTTAAAAAGCACATGTTCAGCACATTTCACTTTTGTGAAATGGAATATGGTTTAAGTTTGTTTCAATAAAAAAAAAAAAAAGAAAAAGGGATTCTGCTGGAAGGACTTATGTCAAAGTGCAAAAGGTTTTGTACACAATGAACAGATTTTTTTTTTTTTCTTGAGGGCCAAAGAGGAGACACTAAAATGAAATCTCTCTGCCACAAAAGCAGTTGCTGTTTTACACACAGGGAATCGACAAGGAGGCTTGTTATGAATTCTCCATCTTTGTATTTATTTTGGATTAGACTGATTTAATCTAAGAGTCACATCAAGAAAGCCAGACCTCGTCTTTAATGAGAAACTTAATATGTATTCACAGTAAACACTTCAAATGTCAAAGTTTAATGGACAGTATTCAAAGGCCATTATTATGGTAACTGTGCTTTTATATCAGCATGGCTGATGAGGAGTAATTCTTTTAAAGACATTCTTCAAAAAAATCAATATAAACTTTAAATAATAATAACAAAAATTCCCTACAGTGCATCTTAATTCAGAGACAGGACAGTAATAAAACCCTACATAAACAGGAGATCCAAACTCAAGCCCTGACTAGGGCTTTGACTATTAGACTGAGGAAAAGCGTGAGTTGTACGACTGCAGTGCCCTGTACCAGTGAGCACTGGGAGCAGAGCAAATTTATATTCAGCCTTCTTGTCCCCTGTGTTTAAGCCTAAACCCACGTCAGCATCAGCCTCCCTGAGCTCAGCTCTTCCCTCCTCTGCTCTCTTCCTCCAGGTCCTTCTCACCCAGAGACATCCCCACACTCAGTTAGGACATAGAAACCTGCACCCCCAGGAGTAACTCCTTGGTGCATCATTTAAAAATTCTGCACAGCAAAACTTAACAGAGGAACCTTACGTACGTGGCCAGTCTTCGCGAACGAAGATTTGGGAAAGGTCTTTTTACCTTTCAAGCCTGCACAATGGATTTTTTTTTTTAGGTGAGACACAGCCTGCGCTGAACTGAGCCCACCCTTTAATCCTAAGGCTCATCTGCCGGGCCAAGCA
>JAWWLV010000158.1:1410259-1429888 GCA_035041135.1 Platyrinchus mystaceus
AGGTTTGTTTAGAGTGACCTTCTCTTAGATGGATGGCCTTAGGGGCTGACGAGCTCCATCTGCCCGGGGGAGTATCGGCGCTCTCACCGCCGCGACCCCGGTTCGAGAGGAACCTCATTCTTGGTATAAACATGCCTGAAGTCTCTCATCTGATTAACAAGAGCCTCTTTCCTAGGTTTTCCAACACGCTTTCTCTAACCCGTTTCCCTGGGACCATGGTGGGGGGGATGTTGGGATGGAGAGCTTGACCCAGCAGGAACAGAGTGCTGGCATCATTTTTGCTTGATTCTACTGACCAAAAAACTTTCAAATTCTGCTTCCCCCTCCCCCCCCCCCCCCAATTCCCTGCACAATTTGATCCACCCTTTGCCCAAACACACACAAAGTATCCTGCATTTCCATACACATGTTATGCCCATTATATCACAGCCTGTTTGCAAAGGGACACATACATCTTCTCAGGAATGTTTTGCAAAGATCCTTACACATATTTCAGCGTGATCCTTGTTCACTGAAACATAAGACGGAAAAGCTCCTGAGTGAAGATCTATCTTGGACTGAAGGAACTGCTTCCTACACCAGTCCCAAAATCTGTGACATCATGATGTTTACCAGAGGGAAAAAAAAGCCTGTTTAAGCAGCTTCATTTTCATTTGCAGCCATGGATATGTTTACCAATTTATAGATAATTTTCTTTAATTGCATTTAGAATCAATTAAAGCAGTTCATTTATACGGAATGATGTAGCAACCAAACGCTGCTGTTTACTCATTCCCTCCACTGAGAAACTTTCCCTTCGGCAACGGGGTTGAACTTTCAAAGGAAATGATAATAGTTACATTCATCCAAACTCAGAAAGGCACTAAAATAATTCCTTTTCAAACAGATTCAGAGAGATCAAAAACTCTGGTTTATGTGGATTCAGCCTCTGTAACCAACTAACACGATGTTATTTTATCTGAACATGCAGAAAATACAGAAAGGGGGAAAAGAAGAGAATCTCTATATCCAAGTGTTCCAATATGGAGTCACTTAAGGAAAAGGAGTAATTATTGCATATTTATTTAATCTGCTGACTAATGATTGTGTTTTTGCTGTTTCACTGTGGTTACAGCTCAGCTACCTATGGTTGACAAGGGAGAAAACACCGGTTATATCCTGCAATCTTGGGCCTGCCAGAATGATCCTTAAACGATTCTTAGAGAACAGCAAATGATACAAATTGGTTCTGACTTATTTTGCTCCACAGAATGCATCCCTCTTGTGCTGTTGCCAGCTGATAATAAGAGGATATAGTTCCCTGGCAATGAACAGTGGCAGCACTGGAACAGTGTGGAACCCTCATTGGAGAGGCAGGACCTGGTTCTCTGCTAATTCCACTCAGATCTGGCTCTGCTGGAGCCACAGAGTTTGCCCTGATGTGTCAGCAATGAGCAAACTCTTCATCTGAAGCAGCCAATGTGTTAAAAAAAATACAAAATAGGAAAGAGACAGGATAATGACCCTTCAATGAGGGTAATTTTTGCCACTCTGTGATTGTGGAATCCTTCAGTCGTCCTATGAAACAGTCTCCAGCCAAAGACTGACAATACTCAGATACAGTCAGGATTGGCCTCCTAAAACCTATTACCCTCTTCTTGTCCTTTGGAAAGAACTATGTGGCTACTGCTCTGAAAGGAATTAAAAAGCATTGATTGATTATAAAGGAGAAACGTGTGAAATCCACAAAAAAATGCAAAAGCAAACAAACCCATAAAAGTTACTGCTGCATTTTAGTATCTGGATTCAAATAAAAAGAGTGCATTTGATGCCATAGCACATGTAAGGTACTAAGAAGAGATACAGTAGCATCTTCAATATTAAATAGCACATTAAATAAATCCAAGCAAAAATTCTCCAAATAACCTTAAAATATTTCTGAGCAGTTGTCTTCCCAAATTACAAACTTGTGTTTTTCTAATTGGCTTTAATTGCCTTGATTGGGAAAAAAATAATCCAGAAGTGATTGTCCTTCACCTCTCCCTTTTATTTTTATTCCCAGCAGAAGCCAAACACCCTTTGGACATCTTGGAACTGCAGGAACAAGCCAGAAGCCTGAAGAGCCCTTGCACTATCTTGTACCTGGAGAGCAGCCAAAGGGGCACTCCTGGAGCCAAAAGTGGGAAAGGGGAATTCAGTACCTTTCTTTGAACCCCCTTCCTGGGCTATTTGGGATTGCTGAGTTTCAGCTACTCAGTTTAATGTAGTTAAAAATATGATGAGATAGATCCAGATCTTCCATGTCTGCTCTCTGGGGAGTCAAAAATGAAAGCAGCAGGAATGGGGTTTTGTATTTGATATGTTATGCCACATCCTCAGGTTGGTTTCAGATCCCTGAGATTACAGGATTATCCTTCTCCAAAACTTTGAATCATCTTCTCACATGTGATATTGTTAAAAATTGCTTTTTGGCCTCTTTTCAAATGGTGGCTGCTGAATGATCTGCTCTGAATTCTAAATAAAGTGAAACTTTAAATATCCTGTGCTCTGTTCTGGTAGCATTTAGCCTCAGAATGTTCTAATTCTACATTCTCAGAAGTTTTTTCCCAAAAAAACTCCTTTTAATTAGTAGGTGAATCTACAATGTCATTGTAAACTTTAAAAAGCTGCTGATGTGTAAGAAGGAGCTTTGCTGGATACTCCAAACACTGAAAGCATCACATAAACAGAAGGTGTGATAAAGGGGAGCACAAGAAATTGTCCCTTTTTTTGTTTCTAGGATTTATTGTTACATGGCACAAGAAATGGATGGAAACCTGTCAACTCAAACACTGAGATTGTGCAAAGCTGACTGATGCACCTTGAAGCAAAATGTTCAATGGCCAAAAGGAAAGGACTGGAAAAGAGATTTTCCAATAAAGAAGGTGACTAAAACAACTGATAATTGAAATCAATCTGATTCTGGATTTTCTCATGAGAATTCCCACTCAGTCCATGGCACTGAGGATGGGTGAATGGTACTAAGGGCTTTTTTTGCCTGGTTGAGTTCTGTTTGTGTATTTGTTGGTTGCTTGGTTTCTGGTTTTTTAGGTTTTTTTTTTTTGTTGTTTTTGTTTTGTTTTTTTTTTTTTTTTTTTTTCCCCTAGGATTCCAGCAGAGATGATTGACATCTTCCCTAAAAAAATAGTATTTTTTTCATGATTTCACATTTCAGTTGTTCTTCCTTTAGTCCCAAACTGCTCACGCAAGAAAAGTAGCTCAGAAACACTTTTCAGTCTGAACAACTAAAAATAATCCAACCTTATTCAGCAAATCCTGAAGTTCTGAGATGCTCTAATTTAGGGAACTATTCCCTTGCACAGCCAAAGAACCACCAGGTCACAGCTATAGCAGAGCTCCTGTCCCAGGATTTTGACTGGGCACTAAGAAAGCTGTAGGGCTCTTCCTCTGGGCAAATTTTATCCAGAAACCTCAGGCTGCCATGCCTTCCAAATAACCTGCATTAGCAAAATCAGAGCAAATTCTGATTTTACTGCTGTTTGCCAGGAGGACAACAAAGCAGTAAAACACTTTCTGATGCACACGGACATCGGGAAACATGCACTGCACAATATTCCAGTGTGGGAGATGCTGTAGCCAAACCTGACAAATTAACCATTTCACCATTTCATTTTACTGTAAGACATTTGGGTTTTCAAATCCAGCTCATTTAGTGCTCCAAGCCCAAGGCAGTAGATCCTACTCGACTCCCCAAAGCGAATTCCCGCTCCAGACATCCTGAATTTGCTGACAGAGGTTCACATACAGATGATTCAGCCATTATATGCATTTTTATTCTGCTTTGCCTCCAAAATGAATAATACAACCTAAAGTTTGCAGTGACAAGAACCTGCAGTTGTCCCCTGAAACCAGTTCATGTGTCTTCATTTAGTCCTGGTGTGTGTGTATATATATATATATATATATGACTTGTAAAATTTACTAAATGTGATTCATCTGTTTATAAACAACATCATTTTGTCTGGAAAGTTCCCTACAAGAGCATCATTGCTTTGGAAGCATTTTTATTCCTTATTTTCTTTTTCCTTTTTTTTTTTTTTTTACTTGCTAAAAGACTAAGCATTATCTACTAATAACATGAAGATGCAGAAAAGAAAAGGTCAATTTAATTGGAACTACTATTTCCTGGGGTTTAAAAGGAAAATGTTGAAGCTAAGATGACATTGACAAATTGCTACTATTTATTTAAATTGTGTAATGCAATCTACCAGTAGTTCTATAATCTGCATGTTTGAAGCAGTTGACCCGTCCAACTAATGCAAACAAATTAGCCTCCCGGGTACTCACTCTATCCTATAAGCCATTAAATATCCTAATCTAACATCATTTAATACACAAACTCTCTTAGTTAAAGTGTTATGGTGGATATGTGTTATAAAAATTACAATAGGTGAGGTCTAGAGCAGAGCCCGTGTCTGTAAATTTGTGGTTTCTGTCACTCAGCCCAAAAAAACCACCCTGGGGACACATTTTGTGTTCCCCTGTGCCCCCCTCCACGTGCCCAGCAAAAATCTTCATTGCCACATAATTTAATTCCCTCCAAAGTTCAGCGCTGGTTTAAGTGTTTTAAGTTCAATGGTTCCTACATTGGACAAATTTCATTCCAATAAGTAAAATTGGTCTCGGGGAAGTGTTTGCATTCGAAATGTTTCCAGGAAAATTAAGGCTCTATTATGCCCATTATACACAGGGTAGGAACAATTCTGGTTTTCTGCCTGATTTATAGAAATGCCAATCCAGAGATTTCACAATTCATGCAAATCAACTCACCTGAAGGGAATGGGATTGTTTGTCTCAGTAAAAAATGAATAAAACCTGATGTAATTAGTAAAGCAATAATTCCCCCAGGGACTCCATTCTGGTGTTCTGTGAAGAGGGAAAATTGCCTGTTCTCCATTATGACAAATACACCAATAAGAAACACATAATTATTATTTTATCATACTGAGAGGTCTGTTCTGGAATTCATCCAGGAGTAAAGTCCACCTCAGGCAGCAGAAAAAAACAAGAGACTTCTGAGGGCTCCCATGTCTTCCCCTTGATTTCTCTTGCCCTTGGATCAGTCCTTTAAGGATCAGGTAGTCAATACAGTTTCATAAGAGCAAGGAGATAGATAAAGGCAGCATGGAATGATTAAATCAATCAGGAGAGTAATAGTCCTATAACCAAAGGAAAGTCAATAGGTTATATATCACTGACAGGCTATAAAGTCATTACAGGAGCTTATGGGACTGAGTCACACAATTAATTGCTGAAGAAAAATCTCGTGGTTGCAGTAAAAAAAGTATATTTTTAACATATTGATACAAGGCTGGTCCTTTAGATGAACTTTCCTGGAAGATAACTAAGCAACAACAAAAATAATCCCGCAAAACTGAATCCCCTCAAATTACCAAACCATGTGGAAGAAGCTTTTTCCAAGCTGTTACTGAACTTCCTTCTTACAATATATATTTTAGGCAGAAAAAAAAAGACCGTATGACTCTATGAATTCTATAAGGACCAAGCTGAATCTGGTTTTCATCACGAAAAGAAATAGTTGGGATCAAGAACCACCTATAGAAACTCCAATAATGAGGAGATATGAAAGATTCTGCAGAAATTTGGGCAATCTTGTTGCCAGAGTACAGATATTAATAGTTTCAAGTGCCTGCTTGTGAAAAGTACAATGGGTTTGAGGAGCTCTCTGAAGAGGTTTCATTTTGATGAACGTGAGAGTGAGAAGGAGCTGAGCAAAGTGCTCTGATTTAGAGCCTCTGACCCCTCTCAGCAGAGTCATCACCAACTCCTCCAGGTCTTATACACAGAAATACAGAAAAGAAACCCCTTTTCATTTTAAACCCTTGATCAATCAATTCCAAAACCAAAGAGATTTAAGCAAATCCAACCACGAGACCCCATCCCTGCTGCAGGTGTGAGGATTTTACCTCATCTAAGGGGGTTGTTTTTTCACTACAGAAATTCTCATGTATTTTCTTTTCTCTCAGAAGTAATTAAGTGACTCATGGATGAGATCTAGAAAATTGATACTTGTCAGAGGTAAAAACAATGATCAGTGCAAAAGGTAAGTTTACCGTAGAATTGGGATTTTAGTCTTTTCTCACGTTCCTTGCCTAGTTTGGAACTGTTCTGGTTCATAACAATCAGCTATTGTCAGCTGCTAATTATTAATTTCTTTTGGTTTAACATCTTCTAAGCTGAAATGACATTGAAAGGTGGTTTGAAAAGTAAAGTCATTCAACCTTTTCTGAATTCTGGTTAAAAACATGCTCTTCAATAGTACTAATGGTTGAATTTCCCTTTCTGTGTTGTATTGCAATACCTTGGCCCTGCACTAAACAACCAATTACCTCGAGAAATCCAGATTATTTTGCAGGTTAGTTCAACTTTAAGTTTGGATTTCCAGAGAAACATTTACAGAGAAACAAATCTGCATTAACATGAATGATAACATACGAGGTATTTCAAATGAATAGTAATTAAAATTTAGTAGGATGATAATACGCTAATTAAATATCAATTGTTTGCTCAGGACCACTTATTGAGTTTAATAAGTATGTAAAAGATATTAATCTAGTTGTCATGCAATTACCTCATTGAGGGGGAGTGGGAATATGTGCGTGTGTGTGGGAAGAGCAAATCATGAAATGCAAACTCCAGTTTGAAATCTGCATCAAAGTTATGACAGAAGTAAAGAAAAAAATTAATAAATTGCTCTTTCTTTTCTCACCTGGAGCTACTGGTATGTTCAGAGGGGTGAGCTGTGGGTATTAAAAGGGCTGAGGGAGGGATGTGCATGGAGGTGGCAGTATTGTAGGATCGTGGGATGGTTTGGGGTGGAAGGGACCTTGAAGCCCATCTCATTCCACCCCCTGCCATGGGCAGGGACACCTTCCACCAGAGCAGGTTTCTCCAATCCCCATCCAGCCTGGCCAACCACAATAAGCCATGGCAAACACAGTACTCTAAAGGTTTAACTTTACAATTAATGCACAGATGCTCTTTTAAGACCTCCACGTCGTCAGTTGTCAACCATCCCTAAACCCCCTCACTGAACACTAAAGAATTATTTACATTTTCACTTGCCATGGGCTGCTGTTGCATTTAGTGCCCAATACACAAAAAGGAAATATTTGGCCATTTCTCTGGATTTACACATTAATGAAGTTTTCTGCAAGGTTGTTGTGACAGTTGTACATGGACTTATCAACTTCGCCCCCCCAAATAAAAATAGGCACTTTTTCACCCCCTGGATCATAATTTCAACCTGACAGGTTTTGAAAACAGGAGATGGGATGCTCCCCACATTTTTCTTATAAATTATCCATCCTTTCTGCAGCAACTTTGGAAGCAGTGCCAATTTTTTTATAGCTCAGAGCAGTTATAAAATATTAACCATATCAGACTTTATTTTTCCACAGCCCTGTGTGGAAAAAAGGTAAGATTTTTCTGCTCCCATATTTACACAGGCATTAGAAACAGAGAAAGGTGGTAGGAAATTTGAGTTAATTTTCCTGCTAACCAAGGGGAAGGAGTTCACCTGTATTATTTCCAGCAGCACTTTGACAAACCTATTCACAAAAACTCACTGAGGAGAGAAGCCCTCTTTCCTAACACAGCTGTCTTCATGTATAACCACCCTTTTTATCCAAAAACTTTGCTGCAAAGGAAGCTAATTCCTTCTTTTCCCAAACCCAACAAGGAGAAAGAGATATTGACATTTCTGCCAGCAAATCCAGCTCATTCAGCCCTGTCTCTAACCCACTGTTTCTGAACCTTTCATCAGTTTTGGCCCTTTTCAGAGCTCTGATTCCTGTACAGCATCCTTAAAGATCCCTGTTTAAGCAAGGGTGCTGCAGCACCCAGAGATTGCCCTGCCCCCAGGCTGCAGAAAAACAGCACAGGCAGCTTGAAAAAAATGTTTGAAGCACAAACAGAAATGAATATGAAGAAAAGCTTCGAGATAAATTACAGGGGACAGTGTTTTTTCACCCCCTCCCGGCACCACTTTGTGAAGGCAGCTGGTTTTAGGAGCTGAGGGCAGAGAATGGGAAGCAAAAAAAGTGTTTTCTCCTTTTAAACACAAACCATCAGATTATCAAAAAGCTTAATATGAAGAGGGAAGGAAAGAAAAGAAGAGAGAGATAAGAATTAGGGTTTGGAGAAGCTCTGTGCAGAAAACTGAACCAAGTGGTTGTGGAGACTGGGGTCCCACCAGTGGGGTCAGGGCAGCTCCAGGGAACCTCCCAAGGGAGACTCTCTCAGCCTGGATTTTTTTTCTCCCAATTGTCCCTGCAGCCACACTTCAGCACATCCATGTTCTGAGCCTCTTTAATTAATTAAAAGGAGAGCATAATTAATGCAGCAACTTTTATTCTGGTTTAGGCCATCAGAGGGAGGGTGGGAAGGGAAGCAGGGGGTGGATGCACCTGAAACGGAGTTTTTGGTGACGCAAAGCTGCTGCAAACCCAATAAAGAGGTAGCTCCAAACAATTCTAATATTGCTCTGCATCCCCATAGGCAGCTGCAGGACATGGGGGAGTCCAACCCACAGAATCAACAGGGATGGAAGCCTTTCTAGCGGAGAAAATACTCTCCCTAAACATCAGCAGCTTCTGG
Organism: Platyrinchus mystaceus; assembly: GCA_035041135.1. Lineage (NCBI taxonomy): Eukaryota > Metazoa > Chordata > Aves > Passeriformes > Tyrannidae > Platyrinchus > Platyrinchus mystaceus. The sequence continues at coordinate 1,418,918 of JAWWLV010000158.1, forward strand.
AGTACCGAAGGCTTGAATATGTTGCTGGGTCACCTCATTTTTGCAGCTCACCCCACAGATATTGGGAAGCTTTGCTGTGCCATATGTGCATCCTTCTTATTCTCTTTCAAAACCATCAGTTGTCGAGAGGGAAAAATCCAGAGTTGTGTTTGGGGGAGAAAAAGCAGCACACACTGAGGCTCCAAAGCAGGGCTGGCGTTTGAAGTGTCACTTTTGGTTTTGATCACCATTTTATCAGCACTAAGGGAAAGTGCTGTGCTGCACCCAGAGAGCTGCCTCAGCCAATAACCCGTTAGGAACAGTCTCTTTAGTGTGGGGATAGAAACAAACACGGGGAGAGGTGGAGGCAGATGATTAAATGGGCTGAAAATCCAGGCTGACACACCAGTACCAGTGGAACAAAACTGGGGTCGGGGAAAGGGGACAAGAGCATGAACAAGAGCTTAAATTATCCAGCTGAAATTCCCACCTTTTACAACACACCACTGGCTGATGACAGTGGAGCACCTTGAATTCATATCTGCATTGTGCAGATCGGGCAAAAATTCCCATTTATAGGCCTACAGATGAGTATTTCCACAATGACAGGATTATTCAGCAGCACATCACCACAGGGCTATAAAAGCGTGTTGTTGACTCAGCCCACTGGGCCAATCCTCTGAAATGATTTCTTAGGAGATGTTGCTCTCCAATATTTCTAAACCTACTTCCAGATTTTTTTTTTCCTCTTCATTTGAAGATCACTGACCTGGTGCAAGAAAATATTTTCCCTCCATAGGAGGCAGAACTCTTCCCTTCCTGTGACTTTCAAACCTCCAGAACTTTGAAGAATTTACTGTACATCTCTTCCCACTCTCTAGAGCACCCAGTTCCTTACCCAGGCAGACCCCCTGATGTTTTCCAAACACAAATAAACACTATATGCATTCAAATTCTCCATTTGCATTTATACCGGTGTGTGCTTTACAGATTTCTCTCCCAGCCCACTAAAACCATTTATTTTTGCCAACTTTTATAAGCCACGATCTTTCATTCACGGGATTAAAATGGCCAACAAATATTTGTATCCTTCTGCTGTTCCTTTAATATTGGATCTGTGTGAAGTTCTCACACACTTTTAGCAAATAAAGGCTCATTTCTAGATTTGTCACAGAATAGCAGGAAGTTGGAACTTCCAACTGCTCTGACCTGGACTTAGGAACGGCTTTTACATCATTATATAGGATATTTAGGACTGCAGTTACATAGAGCTGGATGGCCCAGGCAAGTCTGGTTATGATAAAAGGCTGGTGCAGAACTAGAACTCTACTAGACTGGCTGTTTCGGTGGCAAGGATTTGGGAATTCCATAAAATTCAGGACACAAGAGGAACTGTGAAGAGGTGAATTCCAAAGTTTAAAGAGAAAATTTTCACTGGACTTGAACTCCAAGTGGTTGAATCGAGTCATGGATGCAGCACATCCAAAAGAACCAGACTTCAGTCAAGCACCCAAGCTGTGGAACACAAAACCAGCTGGAAAGACCATCAGTGGTCAAGGCATCACCACCTTTCAACTTGAAAATGTCCTTCCCTTCTGTGGGAATTTCCATGTATAATAATGAAGAAGAAAAAAATCCTTAAAAAGGAGCTGCCAGGAAAACAAATTCAAACTTTGTGGTCATTTTCTATTCTGGTGCCTCTCCCTCCCTCAGGCTCTGCCCACACAGCTTTTTATATAAAATATTACTGTGGGGACACTCTGAAATGGTCATTACAGTTTCCTGTTGGGTCACAACAAAAACATTCCTAGAGATAAAGTTTGAGGCTCACAGCAATCCCTGAGTGGAACGCTGTTGGAACATGGGCTGACGAGGGTCCTCCCTCAGCTGTAGGGGTGGGTCAGGGCTCCAAGGAGCTGCCATGGAGGGATGGGATCCATATGACTTCTCCAGCCATTCCCAGCTGGCACAGCCCCTTCTACTCCTGCTCCTGTTAAAGATGGAAGCTAAAAGCTACTCACAGACCAGATTAATCTTTCTTTCATTAATGTTTAAAAATATATATAATAAATATTCTCCAAAATTCCAAGAGGGGCTCATCCTGCCTCATTAATAGCAGTGCCTAAAGCAGCAGATGGACTGTGGCTGCAGTGCTTCAATATATTCATTATTTAGGCCATTAATTTCCTTTTCACTGAAAACATCTGGCTTCTGATGCTCAGGGGGGAAAAACAACATGATCCAGAACTAGTTTTAACTACAGGTTCATCTTCCAGGCGGGCAGGGTAAATTCACAACCAAGGAGGAAAAAAAAGCAAGAAGTTTTATTCACTATTGGAGAGGACAGAACAAGGTATAAATTTTAAGGGATTTTTGTAAGGGAAGCTCACTGGATATGATTTTTTTTTTAATTGCTGCCTGTAAAACCCCATGGGAAGAGCTGCTTCTTTTCCTTTCCTCGGGTGTTTAGCACAAGCAGAGCTGCACAAGTAACTAACGCTGTGGAGAATCCCAGGCTGGGGGCTCAGAGCATCACTGCTCCCCAACGAGCCTCTCCCTGAAAGATTCCAGCCTTGGCAGGGACTCTCACACACATTCCTGCTTCCCTTGGACCCTTTCCCCACGACACCAAATGTGTTTCTTATAAAACCAGCAAAGCCTGCTCCCGTGTAGGTTTTTTAAAACCAGACTTTTGTCAAGATTACCATGTTGGGGAGAGATATTTCACACATCAGGGAAGGCAAATCCCACCTAGTGGCATAACAGCCTTGAAATTAAACTGGATTTTTCCTACAAATAATCTTGAATGGAATGTTATTAAAACACAGGGAAACCAACTATTTTCAGGCTCCTATGCAAGGCAATGAGCTGCCCCATGGAAACAGAACTAAGGTTTACTTGCTTAATATACAAACAACCCCAGGGAGGAACTATTAACCTGTTTCCAGGTTATTATTATTTCTTAGGCTCTCCAAGTTGCATGGTCTCAAGTAGGAAAGACAGGAAATAGTCACCCAGTGAAATTAAAAGGAACAGGCCTATTGTCTCCTGCTTCTCAGCTCCTTCCCTTGCCCAACTGGCCAGAAGCTCGTTATGAAGTTTTTCTGTTCTCTCATATCAAGATGAGCTTTCTAAACTTCACTCTTTTTTGACTTTTTACCTCTCAAATGACAGGGGTTGCGCAAAAAATTCTGAATTTCAGAGTCAATGTGTGCTTTTTGCACACACATTCCTAGTTCGTGAGGCAGCAACAAGCCTTTGAAGAGAGGTGACATCTCCAGCCGCACACTCTGTGTCAGGGACCCCACAGACTTATTTATAAACCACTTTCCTAAGGACCCACCAGGTTTGGAGAGAAGGGCTCTCAAAGTTATACCAAAAAAAAAAAAAGAATCACTTCTTTAGATCCCTGGTTTTGTAACTTTTTCATAATTTTTTATCAAATTGCTGTTTATTAAACAACAGGGGAAAAAAAACAGATGAGAAAAATTGTACTTTCAACCCATCGTTTTGCAATGATGGATTTTGCTCTTTCCACACCTGAAAGCTTCCAAACATGGAATATGAAAAGGTTCTTGAGTGTTTGTGGTTACAGATGAGCTTATTTTTAAGCTGCTCACAAAATGAGAAAACTCCGCTAGCCTGTAAAATAATTATTGGTGCAATAAGGTGGATTATGGCTAAGAAAGATCTCAAAGGTTAGATTTTAGTCCTCCTAAGGAAATACTGCTTTAAATCTGAAGCTGTTCTTCAGCGACAGTATTGCCCAAACTTTGGTGCTGACCTAAACAAGAACAGATAATTCTAACAATTTCCTGCCCAAAATGTTTTACCTTTAAATTACCTGAAATTAAATTCATCATGAGCAATTGGGACAACACAAAATGGAGTATGATGTCCAGAGGGAGAACTTTGAGAGCTCCTCACTTCTGCAGTGGGTAGCTTCTAAAAATCTCTACTGTAAAGGATTTGTTACACAAGAAATACCAGATGCCAACTTGGTTGCTCCTCACCAGAAACATGATGTCAGAATTCAGCTGTAACTGGGACAGAGACAACTCTCCAACAATTCCCTGTGCACCAAGGGAATAGCCAACAATGCTGCACTAACCCAAGTGAGCAGCAGCTCTCATTAGATGACTGTCTCTGCAGGAATAATGCACTGTTAGCTGTTTAGGTTTAATTAAATGTAATAGAGAACATTTTCTTGTAACAGCTATAGGTGTCCATACACCTCTGTCATATTTGACTTCAGTAATTCATCCATTTTCGTCACATTCCCTCACTTGGACAATTTATCATATTGCCAGACCACTAATGTAAGTCATTTATGAGAAAAGTTTTCACAGTAATTTACAGGCTGAGTAGGATTATCACAGTCACGGGAGACGTTCAGCACTCCTGTAAACTTGCACTGAACACAGTAATTCTGCTGGATAACTAAATTTATAAGGAAAAACAAAGACCATCCTGTCGCAATGAAAGTATTTTAAAAGGATTTAAGATTGAATTCTCCAATTCTCACATCAAGATTTCTGTGCAAGATGAAAACCCTACTTCTTTTCTTTTGCTCCTTCCCAAAACACAGGGAGAAGAGGGAGGGAAAACTTTGCCCAGCCTGAGACAAAGAGTAGCTCACACCTGAACTAAAAGTTGGGATCTGCAGTAGATGAAGCTGCAGAATCAACTACTCTACGAAGATTTAAAAGATGTGGCATTTGGGGGCATGGGTTAGAGGTGGCCTTAGTAGTGCAGGGAGAAGGGTTGAACTCACTGACTTAGAGGGCTTTTCCTAAACAATTCTGTGATTTCATAAGACTGTGCTTTGTTCCTTTCATTCACTTATTTTTGGTGCACAACCCCTGCTGACGGATTCCGCATTTCCAGTCTCTGGGCACTCGGGGATCTGGCTGCCCTCAGATTCTTCAGTGTGGAAACTCCCCAGAAGAGCTTTTTTCCCCTTTCATGGCGCTCACCCTTTCCTGCAGAAGAGTTACCTCTATCCCTCTGCTCCTGGTGTTCCGTGAGTCTCCCACCTGCCCTGTTTTGGGAGCCCAGCTGCAGACACAGGTCTGACCCAGCCCAGCTCCCACCCCGCCTGCCAAACAAGCAGAATTACACCTCCACGCTCCCCACACCAGCATCTGCACATCTGATTTCACTCTGTAAATAGATGATATCCAATATTTATAAAAAGATTAAGCTAATCTGACATTTAATTAATGGAAACGGCAATGTTTGACTTTTTATTTTAATAAGCAACACCCTTTGTTCCCACAGAAATCATTACTAGCAGGATGTTAAAAAAAAAATAAAATAAAAAGGCAGAAAGATTTAACAAAAGGTTCCATTAAATTAGAGAGCAATAAACAAACACAGCCAATTTATGCAGCGGAGTCATTAAATGTGTATCCTCTCCAACACTTCCCTCACAGACAGTACTTAGGGCTGGTGCAATTGATCTGCAGGGAGCAGTTACCTTAATTATAAAATGAAACACCTCTGCTAATGCAGTCCTGGAGCCGTGGTAGTTTCCACCCCAGCCATGTGGCTCCAAATGCTAATTCCACGAAGGCACCGAGGGCTCGGATGTGCCGCGCTCGGCAGCCCGTGACCCGCTCCCTCTCGGGCTCCTCTCCCCTCCCTCCTGCCCTTGGGGTGGAGATAAAATGCAAGAACTCTTTGGTCCAGCTCAGCGTGGACTTCTGAATAGTTCATTCATGGGCAGCCATTTGGACAAGAAAGGCCTTTTATCTGATTATCTGCCCTCATTGTTAGAGCTTGTGCCGAGATGTGATGAGCCTTGCAGGAAAAATTAAAGAAGATGTAAACAGTAAATGCAGACATTTTGCAACATAGCTAAAAATAAATTGCACTACAGGCAATTATGCAAGTTTTACTGGATACATTAAAAAGACATTAAATGCACAGCTGTTTTAAGTGTCTTTTAAGCTGATAAATTAACTGTCTAATAAATTGTAAGATTTGTCAGCTAATAATGCTATTTTATCTGCTTTAACATATGCCTTCCTAGTTCATGAAGCATTATTGTAAGTGCCAAAAGGAGATAATGTGCATTTTACAGTGTTATGTCTTAAGTGGAATGGATCATTGGCCATGAAGAAGTGTGTTAATAAATCTCCTAGGCTTTGTTAATTGCACTCAATGAAGTGTCACTGTTAAAACACAAAAGATGTGAGAGAGAAAGCTGAACATAATGTCTTTCAGTTTTACAATTAACAGTTCACTAGGCAAATCGACCAAAAAGACCATAATTTGTTGAAGCCTTATTAACTTACATTTTCCTAGTCAAGGTCATAATTGTGAATGGCTCAAAGCTATCTTTTAATGCTCATCAAGAAGAGTAACCTTGCTAGAGAAAATGAACTTTTCTGTCTTTCAGGAGCACTTCTCACTTGCTTTGCAGGTAGAAGACAAATAAAGCTGAACTTTGTTATGTAGCCACTTCCAGTCTCTCACCACCAGTGAGTGCCACTCATAAGGTGGGAAACATGACTTCAAACATCTTTTCTCTGCAGCAAATTAAAAACTGGGAAAAAATAATAATAAAAAAAGATTTTTGAAGTGTATAAGCCTATCAGAGCTATTGTAGTGCAGGATGAAAGCTGTTAATTTTCATTGGAAGAGTTACTCATCAAGATTTGAGGTTTTCTCCCAGAAACCGAACCCAGCACAGAAAAGAAAACAAATAACCCACCACGCTTCACAATCAATCATCAAAATCAAATACAATCACTAAATATCCTTCATGAGGAAGAGCTATTTCCATAATTCTGATTAAATATTGATTATTGAACATATTAACACTTCACAACATCTCCTCAGATTGGCACTTTTGGGTTTTGTTGTAAAATCTTCCCACTTAAGAGCATTTTGTGGTGATGGGAAGCATTTTCTCCACCAGGGGAACCAGAGGAAATACTGATGATGATGTCTTGGCACCCAGAAATACAGATATATGATCACCAGCTCACTAATCCTCAGGAAGCAATGAGAGCACATGATAGAAGAATAATGACCAAGTGTTAATTGAAGTCTGTCATTTCTTCCTAAAACTCAAGATGCAGAACACGATGATTTCATGGAAATCCCCGTGTGTTTAAATCTCAGACTACAAATGCCATCACTTGCCATTTATCCAACCATTCCTTTGTGCTGTTCTACTTTAAGTTTGATCCACCTGATAACAGTCTTAACACTCTTCTTTGGGTGATAATTTTTACCCTTTACCCTTACTTTTCACCATTACAGCTCTCAAGTTAAGTATCATAGAGAAGTATGTCTAAAAAGGCAGTCTGGGATTAGTCTGAGGCTGCACTGGCACAAGTCTCACAGGAAATAAAACAACTATCAGAAACCAAAGAGAACTCCTTCCTTTTCCATAAGGCTCTGCCTGAATGAGTGGATTATTTAAACAATCACGGAATTGTTGGGGTTGGAAGAGACCTTAAAAATCATCCAGTCCCACTCCCTGCCATGGGCAGGGACACCTTCCACTGGACCAGGTTGCTCCAAGCCCCATCCAACCTGGCCTTGGACATTTCCAGGGATGAGCTGGACAACCAGCAGTTTATGTTCATAGTAGGGAATACCTACAGAAATTAATATTTTCAATTAATATCTCTGAACATGCACCCTAGAAAGTCCTCCGGAGAGCTGAACTCATCCAACCAGAAAAGGGAAAATGAATATATCATTTGCGTCCAAGCAAAGCAACCTGCATTTCAAACTCCACAGTTCACACTGAGGCCAAAAATTATCCTTAAAAACTGTGCCAGAAATAATTCTGCATAATTTTGTAATAATTCATAAAATCAGTGCAAGATTTTAACTATAACTTAATTGAAAATAGTATCTGATATAGAGATGTGCACATACACATGTAGAGAATGAAATAAAAAGGTATACACATAAATATAGTTCAGACTCACAGTTACTCCACAGCTGACAGGAGCAATTTCAAGAGATCACATTGAAACCACTGACACCAAGATAACACAAAATAGCTGAAACACCATGTTTTGTAAATAAAGAGACTTATGTTTGCACTACAATGGCTCAGCTACACAAGGAATAAGAGCTGAAGGGAGCCATCCTGGAAAGCTGGGAAACCCTTAAGGATTTGAACATCACACTTGCAGCTGGTTCACTTTCTTCTTCATGTGCATATCAACTGAAACACCGGGACAGGAGGACAAGCAGGAATTCAAACTCTAATCCAGCACAGGGATGTGTTGCTCTGCTCCCACTGGACGCATCCCCTCGTACAAGACTTGATATCAAGGCTCAGTCTTGTCCCTGCCCAGGTATAATCCCGTGTTTGATCTGTTAGGAACAACCAGGGGAATGCTGTCCCCCAGCTACACCCAGAGAACTCCCACACCTCTTACAAGTTGCTTTCTCATGGTTTTAAAAATCGGAGTTATTTGTCTTTGTATGCTGTTTCTAGAAACATGATTAGCAAAAATGCCCTGAGGGTTTATGATTTGATTCTGTGTGTAAATCTTGCAGGCAGAAAAAGAACTGCAAGCTTTGCTCAGTCTGAGGTTCCCTACCCTGCTTTAAGCCATCTGATCAGGCTGTACAGTCACATTCCAACTCTTCGGAGTGAAACAGTGCAGTTTGAGAGACTGTATTTACACTTTATGAGGATGCAATTCAATGAAGGAGAATCTATTTCTATTCATGGACTGTTGGTATGAAACCACATTAATACAACTAGTTTGGCCTTGGCAAAATGAGATCCCTTGAAATCTCAGTACCAATCAATGCTTGGAGAAGGCAATGGGGAGGTCTCAGCCCTTCTCCATTGATCCAAGCCCCACAAATATCCTTCAAAAGATGTATGGCACAAGTTTTGCAGAACTCAGCTAAACAACCTCCTAGAAAAAGTGTAATAATTCACTCTTTTGACCTCAAAACATTTATCTTGAGCAGCAGGATTTCCTGAGATGATGATAAATTGCTGGGCACATCTTCTGGGTGAAGACCACAGGAAACTACACCGGAGTGGAAAGGTCCCTGTCATTCCCTAGGAATGATGCTGCCTCCACATCTTAGTAGACAACCATACAAGAGCAAACAAAGCAAATCTCAAGGTGTTCTGCTCTGCTTTTTGTTTTTCTTTAAGTTGGGTTCAGCAGTTCTTAAAGAGTTCTTAAATCACCTTGAATTTAATTTCTCAAAGCCACGTTTAAAGGGAAGAATTACCATCTGTCACAGTTGGTTAATCAGGATCCGTGTGCTACAACTCATTCACTCTTTATTAAAAAATAACCCCTCAGTTCCTAAACTTTCTGGGATCTTTTCTATGAAGATGCAAGTCATGCTTATCCCATAGGAGCTCCTGACAGCACTCACAGAAGTTCACTCACCTATGAACAAGCACACGGATGCTGGTTTATATAATGTTGCTACATCATTTTTATTGCTTCTGTCTTTACCAGTGGTTCCTTTTTTATTTCTTTAGCCTCTCGTGAAGTTCAGAAAACATTAACATATGATTCAGATAAATGTCCACCCCATAGAGAAGGAAATTTTAGAAAGTAGAGTCACCATAACAATACTAAGATTGTAAAAATAAATGTTCCGCTGGTGTCAGTTTGGAAACAAAATACTCCAGGAAAAGCAGTGAAAGGAAAGAAGAAAAAACTAACCCTGCATGCTCCCAGATTAGTGGATGTGAATGAATCCAGAGAAACCTGAGCATTGGCTTAACCAAGCATGGCTAAAGCTGGAACAGTAGCAAGAAAAGATTGCAATTTTCTCCAAACTGGGAACAAAAGGTCTGAACGGCGGCAAAAAGCAATGAATCCTCTTCATTCACCAAAACCAACTAAGTGGGAACAAATTGGGAGTTTCCACTTGGAGACAGTTGGGCAGGAATAATGATGTGGGAACCTAAAGGCTGGTTTAACCCTTTCCTGCCCCATTTCTGGGAGGCACCGGAGGGACAGCAGGACTGGGCGCTCTGGGACCCACACCACAGTACACCCCGTTGGTTGGCTCACCCTGCTGAGAGAGCAGGTTCCCAGAGAGAAAAGATGGGATCTCAGAAAAAAATCAAGGCTATGTGAAGCATTCCTGCCTTTTCCTGGTGGCAGGGGGAAGCTGTTCTGACTGAAGCAGATGCCAATCTGAGACATAGCAAAGAAATAAGAAAGCTGAAGTTACTTAAGCTCAGAACACTGGAAGGGACAATAGTGGCTGTAGCCTTTTCTTCCTCTAACATTTCAATCCCTCATTACTTAATTTAATAGCAGCTTTGTGGGCAGTGCAGTTCTTAGGCAAAAAAGGTAAAAAGCTAAATGAAAAAGTACCATTTTACTGAGAGATGACACAGGATGTTTTCAAAATCTTTTGTTTCAGATCATACTAAAGCATCGTGTGGTATCCCATGAGTGTTCTGAGATTCTGTTGGATTTCACATTTAAGATGTTACCTTATCAGCTTCTAATAAACATTTAGCAAGGCGTACAGATAACGAGACTTTTTTAAAGCACTGTTTTCTGAGTCATTTTGTTTACGAGCCAATTGTTTCAGACACATCTGTTTGAAAGCACCTTTTGTTTTGATCCACCCTTTGCAGCCTCACAGAGAGGAAGAAATGCTGGAATTATTTGCAAATGAGAATCATCTCCCAGAGACTGCAGAGCAGAAATTGCCAGTCTGAATAGCAATTGCCCAGCATAGGTATGTAATTAAATTTCTCACTGAAAATAAAATAAAATAAACTATTTGAAACATGAGATAGCTGAGCTTAAAATTTTGGCCAAAAGCTACATAAAGTCAGGCCTGATTTTTTAGTGCGGATCCAGAGCTGCAGTGGTTCTAAATTAGGGAATCATGAAGGTCAGAAAAGCCCCCCAAGATCATCAAGTCCAACCTGTGCCTGATCCCCACCTTGTCCCCCAGCCCAGAGCACTGAGTGCCACGTCCAGTCCTTCCTTGGACACCTCCAGGGATGGGGAC